>JAPYYA010004085.1:0-12176 GCA_028533165.1 Leontopithecus rosalia | reverse complement strand
TTCAAACCGCTCTGCTGTGGGTCCGCTCAGCTAAGGGATTTGAAGCGCCCTTTACGTTAAGCGTGTTAGAAAGTCGTTTGTTCTGGGGCTGCTTTGGGATATTCCCGAATGAATGGGAATACATGCTGTATGGAGAAATATCTGGTTTTAGAAGGAAAACGTAGCAACCGAATAGACTGGTCTTCAATGTGTGCGTTCAACTTACAGAGTTAAACTGCTGTGTGTTTGCAGGAGTTTGCAAACCCTTTCTGTGCAGAAAGAAAAAACGGGCATTTCCAGGGAAATGCCAACATTTCAGAAATAGCCGTAAAACTGCCTCTCAAACAAAGAACAAACGTAGCCTTCAAACCGCTCAGCTGTGGGCCCGTTCAGCTAAGGAAGTTGAAGCGGACTTTACATTCAGCGAGTTAGAAAGCGTTTGTTCTGGGAGCTGCTGTGGGATGTTCCGAGTGAATGAGAGTATATGCTGTGTGGGGAAATATCTGGTTCTAGAAGGAAAACGGGGCAACGTAACAGAACGGTCTTCAATGTGTGCGTTTAACTTACAGAGTTAAACTGCTCTGTGTTTGCAGGAGTTTGCAAACCCTTTCTGTGCAGAAATCAAAACGGGCGTTTCAAGCCAAATGCCAGCATTTCAGAAATATTGGTAAACCTGCCTCTCAAAAACCTAAAAAACGTAGCCTTAAAACCGCTCTGCTTTGGGTCCCTTCAGTTAAGGGAGTTGAAGCGGCTTTTACATTCAGCGAGTTAGAAAGTCGTTTTTTCTGGGAGGTGCTTTGGGATATTCCCGATTGAAAGGGAGTACATGCTTTATGGAGAAATATCTGGTTTTAGAAGGAAAACGGAGCAACCTAACAGAACCGTCTTCAATGTGTGCGTTCAACTTATAGAGTTTAACTGCTGTGTGTTTGCAGGAGTTTGCAAACCCTTTCTGTGCAGAACGCAGAAACGGGCATTTCCAGGGAAATGCCAACCTTTCAGAAATAGCCCTTAAACTGCCTCTGAAACACGGAACAAACGTAGCTTTCAAAAGGCTCAAGTGTGGGCCCATTCAGCTAAGAATGTTGAAGCGGCCTTTAGATTCAGCAAGTTAGAAAGCGTTTGTTCTGGGAGCTGCTTTGGGATATTTCCGAGGGAAAGGGAGTACAAGCTGTATGGGGAAATATCTGGTTCTAGAAGGAAAATGGAGCAACCTAACAGAACGGTTTTCAATATGTGCGTTCAACTTACAGAGTTAAACTTCTGTGTGTTTGCAGGAGTTTGCAAACCCTTTCTGTGCAGAAAGGAAAAACGGGCATTTCCAGCCAAATGGCAGCATTTCAGAAATAGCGGTAAATGTGACTCTCAAACACAGACCAAACGTAGCCTTCAAACCGCTCTGCAGTGGGTCCGATCAGCTAAGGGAGTTGAAGCGGCCTTTATATTCAGCGAGTGAGAAAGTCGTTTGTTCTGGGAGCTGCTTTGGGATAATCCTGATTGAACGGGAGTACATGCTGTATGGAAAAATATCTGGTTCTAGAAGGAAAACGAAGCAACATAATTGAATGGTCTTCAATCTGTGCGTTCAACGTACTGTGTTAAACTGCTGTGTGTTTACAGGAGTATGCAAACCCTTTCTGCGCAGAAAGCAAAAACGGGCATTTCCAGCCGAATACCAGCATTTCAGAAAAGCGGCAAATCTGCCTCTCAAACAAAGAACAAACGTAGCCTTCAAACCTCTCTGCTGTGTGTCCGCTCAGCTAAGGGAGTTGAAGCGGCCTTTACATTCAGCGAGTTAGAAAGGCGTTTGTTCTGGGAGTGCTTTGGGATATTCCCGAGTGAAAGGGAGTACATGCTGTATGGAGAAATATCTGGTTCTAGAAGGAAAACGGATCAACCTAACAGAATGGTCTTCAAGTTGTGCGTTCAACGTAGAAAGTTAAACTGCTGTGTGTTTGCAGGGGTTTGCAAACCCTTTCTGTGCAGAAAGCAAAAACGGGCATTTCCAGCCGAATGCCAGCGTTTTAGAAATAGCGGTAATTCTGCCTCTCAAACACAGCAACAACGTAGCCTTCAAACCTCTCTGCTATGGGTTCGCTCAGCTAAGGCAGTTGAAGTGGCCTTTACATTCAGCGAGTTAGAAATGCGTTTGTTCTGGGAGCTACTTTGGGATATTCCCGAGTGTATGGGAGTACATGCTGTATGGGGAAATATCGGGTTCTAGAAGGAAAACGGAGCAACCTAACAGAACGGTCTTCAATGTGTGCGTTCAACTTAGAGAGGTAAACTGGTGTGTGTTTGCAGGAGTTTGCAAACCTTTTCTGTGCAGACAGAAAAAACGGGCATTTCCAGCCGAATGCCAGCATTTTAGAAATAGCGGTAAATCTGCCTCTCAAACACCGAACAAACGTAGCCTTTAAATCGCTCTGCTGTGGGTCCGTTCAGCTAAGGGTGTTGAAGCGGCCTTTATATTCTGCGAGTTAGAAAAGCGTTTGTTTTGGGAGCTGCTTTCGGATATTCCCGAGTGAATGGGAGAACATGCTGTATGGGGAAATATCTGGTAGTAGAAAGGAAACAGAGCAACCTAACAGAACGGTCTTCAATGTGTGCGTTCAACTTACAGAGTTAAGCTGCTGTGTGTTTTCAGGAGTTTGCAAACCCTTTCTGTTCAGAAATCAAAAACGGGCATTTCCAGCCAAATGCCAGCATTTTAGAAATAGAAGTAAATCTGCCTCTCAAACACAGAATAAACATAGCCTCCAAACCGCTCTACTGTGGGTCCAATCAGCTAAGGGAGTTGAAGCGGCCTCTATGTTCAGCGAGTTAGAAAAGCGTTTTTTCTGGTAGCTGCTTTGGAATATTCCCGTATGAATGGGAGTACATGCTGTATGGGGAAATATCTGGTTCCAGCAGGAAAACGGAGCAACCTAACAGAACGGTCTACAATGTGTGCGTTCAACTTACAGAGGTAAACTGCTGTGTGTTTGCAGGAGTTTGCAAACCCTTTCTGTGCAGAAAGCAAAAATGGGAATTTCCAGCCAAATGCAAGCGTTTCAGAAATAGCGGTAAATCTGCCTCTCAAACAAAGAACAAACGTAGCCTTCAAACCTCTCTTCTGTGTGTCCGTTCACCTAAGGGGGTTGACTCTGCCTTTACATTCAGCGCGTTAGAAAGGCTTTTGTTCTGGGAGCTGCTTAGGGATATTCCTGAGTGAATAGGAGTAAATGCTGTTTCGAGAAATATCTGGTTCTAGAAGGAAAACGGAGCAACTTAACAGAACCGTCTTCAATGTGTGCGTTCAACTTACAGAGTTAAACTGCTGTGTGTCTGCTGGAGTTTGCAAACCTTTTCTGTGCAGAAAGCAAAAACGGACATTTGACCCAAATGCCAGTATTTCAGAAATAGCGGTGAATCTGCCTCTCAAACACAGAACAAACGTAGCCTTCAAACATCTCTGCTGTGTGTCCCTTCAGCTGAGGGGGTTGAATTGGCCTTTACATTCAGCGAGTTAGAAAGGCGTTTGTTCTGGGAGCTGCTTTGGGATATTCCCGATTGAATGGGAGTAAATGTTGTATGGAGAAGTATCTGGTTCTAAAAGGAAACCGGAGCCACCTAACAGAACGGTCTTCAATGTGTGCATTTAACTTACATAGTTAAACTGCTTTGTGTTTTCAGGAGTTTGCAAATTCTTTCTGTGCAGAAAGCAAAAACGGGCATTTCCAGCCAAATGCCAGCTTTTCAGAAGTAGCAGTAAATCTGCCTCTCAAACACAGCACAAACGTAGCCTTCACACTAATCTGCTGTGGGTCCGTTCAGCTAAGGGGGTTGTAGCGGCCTCTACATTCAGCGAGTTAGGAAGCCGTTTTTAATGGGAGCCTCTCTGGTGATATTCCCGAGTGAATGGGAGTACATGCTGAATGGGGAAATATCATGTTCTAGAAGGAAAACGGAGCAACCTAACAGAACGGTCTTCAATGGGTGCGTTTAACATTCACAGTTAAACTACTGTGTGTTTGCAGGAGTTTGCAAAGCCTTTCTGTGCAGAAAGCAAAAACGGGCATTTGCAGCCGAATGCCAGCATTTTAGAAATAGCGGTATATCTGACTCTCAAACACAGAAAAAACGAACCCTTTAAACCGATTTGCTGTGGTTCCGTTCACCTAAGGGAGTTGAAGCGGTCTTTGCATTCAGTTAGTTAGAAAGCCGTTTGTTCTGGGAGCTGCTTTGGGATATTCCCTAGTGTATGGGAGTACATGCTGTATGGAGAAATATCTGGTTCTAGAAGGAAAACGGAGCAACCTAACAGAACGGTCGTCAATGTGTGCGTTCAACTTACAGAGTTAAACTGCTGTGTGTTTCCAGGAGTTTGTAAACCCTTTTTGGGCAGAAAGCCCAAACGGGCATTTCCAGCCGAATGCCAGCATTTCAGAAATAGCGGAAAATCTGCCTCTCAAACACAGAACAAACGTAGCCTTCAAACCGCTCTGCTGTTGGTCCTTTCAGCTAAGGGGGTTGAAGCAGCCTTTACATTCAGCGGGTTAGAAAGGCGTTTGTTCTCGGAGATGCGTTGGTATATTCCCGATTGAATGGGAGTAAATGCTCTATGGAGAAATATCTGGTTCTAGAAGGTAAACGGAGCAACCTAACAGAACGGTCTTCAATGCGTGCGTTCAGCTAACAGAGTTAAACTGCTGTGTGCTTTCAGGAGTTTGCAAACCCTTTGTGTGCAGAAATCAAAAACCGGAATTTCCAGCCCAATGCCAACATTTTAGAAATAGCGGTAAATCTGCCACTCAAACACGGAACAAACATAGCTTACAAACCTCTCTGCTGTGGGTCCCTTCAGCTAAGGGGGTTGAAGCGGCCTTTACATTCAGCGAGTTAGAAAAGCGTTTGTTCTGGGAGCTACTTTGGGATATTCCCAAGTGAATGAGATTACATGCTGTATGGGGAAATATCTGGTTCTAGAAGGAAAACGGAGCAACGTAACAGAACGGTGTTCAAAGTGTGCCTTCAACTTACAGAGGTAAACTGCTGTGTGTTTCCAGGAGTTTGCAAACCCTTTCTGTGCAGAAAGCAAAAACGGGCATTTGCAGCCAAATGCCAGCATTTCAGAATTAGCGGTAAATCTGCCTCTCAAACACCGAACAAACGAAGCCTTCAAAACGCTCTGCACTGGGTGCTTTGAGCTAAGGGGGTTGAAGCTGCCGTTACATTCAGCGAGTTAGAAAAGCGTTTGTTCTGGCAGCTACTTTGGGATATTCCCGAGTGAATGGGAGTACATGCTGTATGGGGATATATCTGGTTCTAGAAGGAAAACGGAGCAACCTACCAGAACGGTCTTCAATGGGTGCGATCAACTTACAGAGTTAAAGTGCTGTGTGTTTGCAGGAGTTTGCAAACCCTTTCTTTGCAGAAATCAAAAACGGGCATTTCCAGCCCAATGCCAGCATTTCAGAAATAGCGGTAAATCTGCCTCTCAAACACAGAACAAACGTAGCCTTCAAACCTCTCTTCTCTGTGTTCGTTCAGCTAAGGGGGTTGACTCGGCCTTTACATTCAGCGAGTTAGAAAGGCGTTTGTTCTGGGAGCTGCTAAGGGATATTCCCGAGTGAATGGGAGTAAATGCTGTATGGAGATACATCTGGATCTAGAAGGAAAACGGAGCATCCTAACAGAACCGTCTTCAATGTGTGCGTTCAACTTACAGAGTTAAACTGCTGTGTGTCAGCAAAAGTTTGCAAATCCTTTCTGTTCAGAAAGCAAAAAGGGACATTTGAGCCAAATGCTAGCATTTAAGAAATAGCGGCAAATCTGCCCCTCAAACACAGAACAAAGGTAGCCTTCAAACCGCTCTTTTGTGCGTAGTTTCAGCTAAGGGAGTTGAAGCGGCGTTTACTTTCAGCTGGTTAGAAAGGCGTTTGTTCTGGGAGCTGCTTTGGGATATTCCCGATTGAATGGGAGTACATGCTGTATGGAGAAATATCTGGTTCTAGAAGGAAAACTTAGCAACCTAACAAAACGGTCTTCAATGTGTGCGTTCAACTTACAGAGTTAAACTGCTCTGTGTTTCCAGGAGTTTGCAAATCCTTTCTGTGCAGGACGCCAAAACGAGCATTTCCAGCCGAATGCCAGCATTTCAGAAATAGCAGTAAATCTGCTCTCAAACACAGAACAAACGTAGCCTTCACACCAATCTGCTGTGTGTCCGTTCAGCTATGGGGGTTGTAGCGGCCTCTACATTCAGCGAGTTAGGAAGGCGTTTTTAATGGGAGCCTCTTTGGTGATATTCCCGAGTGAATGGGAGTACATGCTGAATGGGGAAATATCTGGTTCTAGAAGGAAAACGGACGAACCTAACAGAACAGTCTTCAATGTGTGCGTTCAACTTACAGAGATAAACTGCTTTGTGTTTGCAGGAGTTTGTAAACCCTTTCTTTGCAGAAAGCAAACACGGGCATTTGCAGCCGAATGCCAGCCTTTCAGAAATAGCGGTAAATCTGCCTCTCAAACACAGAACAAACGTAGCCTTCAAACCTCTCTGCTTTGGGTCTGCTCAGCTTAGGGAGTTGAAGCGGCATTTACATTCAGCGAGTAAGAAAGGCGTTTGTTCTCGGAGCTGCTTTGGGATATTCCCGGGTAAATGGGAATACATGCTCTATGGAGAATTATCTGGTTCTAGAAGGAAAACGGAGCAACCTAACAGAACGGTCTTCAATGAGTGTGTTTAACATACACAGTTAAACTACTGTGTGTTTGCAGGAGTTTCCAAACCCTTTCTGTGCAGAAAGCAAAAACGGGCATTTCCATCCGAATGCCAGCATTTCAGAAATAGCGGTATATCTGCCTCTCAAACACAGAAAAAACGTACCCTTCAAACCGATCTGCTGTGGGTTTGTTCAGCTAAGGGAGTTGAAGCGGTCTTTGTATTCAGTTAGTTAGAAAGCCGTTTGTTCTGGGAGCTGCTTTGGGATATTCCCTAGTGCATGGGTGTACATGCTGTATGGAGAAATATCTGGTTCTAGAAGGAAAACGGAGCAACCTAACAGAACGGTCGTCAATGTGTGCGTTCAACTTACAGAGTTAAACTGCTGGGTGTTTGCAGGGGTTTGTAAACCCTTTTTGGGCAGAAAGCCAAAACGGTCATTTCCAGCCGAATGCCAGCATTTCAGAAATAGCGGTAAATGTGCCTCTCAAACACAGAACAAACGTAGCCTTCAAACCGCTCTGCTGTTGGTCCTTTCAGCTAAGGGGGTTGAAGCAGCCTTTACATTCAGCGGGTTAGAAAGGCGTTTGTTCTGGGAGATGCTTTGGGATATTCCCGATTGAATGGGAGTAAATGCTGTATGGAGAAGTATCTGGTTCTAGAAGGAAAACGGAGCAACCTAAGAGAACGGTCTTCAATGTGTGCGTTCAACTTACAAAGTTAAACTGCTGTGTGCTTTCAGGAGTTTGCAAACCCTTTGTGTGCAGAAATAAAAAACCAGAATTTCCAGCCAAATGCCAACATTTTAGAAATAGCGGTAAATCTGCCACTCAAACACGGAACAAATATAGCTTTCAAACCTCTCTGCTGTGGGTCCCTTCAGCTAAGGGGATTGAAACGGCCTTTACATTCAGCGAGTTAGAAAAGCGTTTGTTCTGGGAGCTGCTTTGGTATATTCCCGAGTGAATAGGTGTAAATGTTGTATGGAGAAATATCGGGTTCTATAAGGAAAAGGAGCAACCTAACAGAACGGTCTTTCATGTGTGCGTTCAACTTACAGAGTTAAACTGCTGTGTGTTTGTAGGAGTTTGGAAACCCTTTCTGTGCAGAAAGCAAAAACCGGCATTTCCAGCCAAATGCCTGCATTTCAGAAATAGCGGTAAATCTGCCTCTCAAACACAGAATAAACGTAGCCTTCAAACCGCTCTGCTGTGGGTCCATACAGCTAAGGGAGTTGAAGTGGCCTTTACATTCAGCGAGTTAGAAAGGCGTTTGTTCTGGGAGCTGCTTTGGGATATTCCCGAGTGAATGGGAGTACATGCTGTATGGAGAAATATCTGGTTCTAGAAGGAAAACGGAGCAACCTAATAGAATGGTCTTCAATGTGTGCGTTCAACTTATAGCGTTAAACTGCTGTGTGTTTGCAGGAGTTTGCAAACCCTTTCTGTGCAGAAAGTAAAAATGGGCATTTCAGAAATTGCGGTAAATCTATCTCTCAAACACAGAACAAACGTAGCCTTCAAACCGCTCTGCTGTGGGTCCGTACAGCTAAGGGAGTTGAAGTGGCCTTTACATTCAGGGAGTTAGAAAGGCGTTTGTTCTGGGAGCTGTTTGTTATATTCCCGAGTTAATGGGAGTAAATGGTGTATGGAGAAATATCTGGTTCTAGTTGGAAAAAGGAGAAACTTAAGAGAACCGTCTTCAATGTGTGCGTTCAACTTACAGAGTTTAACTGCTGTGTGTTTGCGGGAGTTTGCAAACCCATTATGTGCAGAAAGCAGAAACGGACATTTCCAGCCAAATGTCAGCATTTCCGAAATTGCGGTAAATCTGCCTCTCAAACACACAACAAACGTAGCCTTCAAGTCGCTCTGCTGTGGGTCCACTCAGCTAAGGTAGTTGAAGCGGCCTTTACATTCAGCGAGTTAGAAAGGCGTTTGTTCTGGGAGCTGTTTGTTATAATCCCGAGTGAATTGGAGTACATGGTGTATGGAGAAATGTCTGGTCCTAGAAGAAAAACGGAGCAACCTAACAGAACGGTATTCAATTTGTGCGTTCAACGTACAGAGTTAAACTGCTTTGTGTTTGCAGGAGTTTGAAAACCCTTTCTGTGCAGAAAGCAATAAAGGGCATTTACAGCCAAACGCCAGCATTTTAGAAATAGCGGTAAATCTGCCTCTCAAGCACACAACAAACGTCGCCTTCAAACCTCTCTTTTGTGGGTCCGCTCAGCTATGGGAGTTTAAGCGGCTTTTACATTCAGCGAGTTAGAGACGCGTTTGTTCTGGGAGCTGCTTTGGGATATTCCCGAGTGAAAGGGAGTACATGCTGTATGGAGAAATATCTGGTTCTAGAAGGAAAACGGAGTAATTTAACTTAACGGTCTTCGATTTGTTTCTTCAACTTGCAGATTAAAACTGCTGTGTGTTTGCAGGAGTTTGCAAACCCTTTCCGTGCAGAAAGCAAAAACGGGCATTTCTAGCCAAGTGCCCGCATTTCAGAAATAGCGCTAAATTTTCCTATCAAACAGAGATCAAACCTAGTCTTCAAACCCCTCTGCTGTGGGTCCGTTCAGCTAAGGGAGTTGAAGAGGCCTTTACATTCAGCGAGTTAGAAAAGTGTTTGTTCTGGGAGCTGCTTGGGATATTCCCGAGTGAATGGGAGTCCATGCTGTATGGAGAAATATGTGGTTCTAAAAGGCAAACGGAGCAACCTAACAGAACGGTCTTCAATATATGCGTTCAACTTAGAGAGATTAACTGGTGTGTGTTTGCAGGAGTTTGCAAACCCTTTCCGTGCAGAAAGCAAAAGCGGGCATTTCCAGCCAAATGCCAGCATTTATGAAACTGCTGTAAATGTGCCTCTCAAACACAGAACAAACGTAGCCTTCAAAAATCTCTGCTGTGTGACCGTTCATCTAAGGGATTTTAAGCGGCCTTTACATTCAGCGAGTTGGAAATGCGTTCGTTCTGGGAGCTGCTTTTGGATATTTCCGAGTGAATGGAAGTACAGGCTGTGTGGAGAGATATCTGGTTCTAAAAGGAAAACGGAGCAACCTAAGAGAACGGTCTTCAATGTGTGAGTTTAGCTTACAGAGTTAAACTGCTGTGTGTTTTCAGGAGTTTGTAAACCCATTCTGTGCAGAAAGCAACAACGGGAATTTCCAATCAAATACCAGCATTTAAGAAATAGTGGTAAATCTGCGTCTCAAACACAGAACAAACGTAGCCTTCAAATCGCTCTGTTGTGAGTTTGTTCAGCTAAGGGAGTTGAAGCAGCCTTTACATTCAGCGAGTTAGAAAGGCCTTTGTTCTGGGAGCTTCTTTGGGATATTCCTGAGTGAATGGGAGTACATGCTGTAATGAGAAATATCTGGTTCTAAAAGGAATACGGAGCAACCTAATATAACGGTCTTCAATGTGTGCATTCAAGTTACAGAGTTAAACTGCTGTGTGTTTGCAGAAGTTTGCAACCCTTTCTGTGCAGAAAGCCAAAACGGGCATTTTCAGCCAAATGCCAGCTTTTAAGAAATAGCGGTAAAACTGCCTCTCAAACAGAAAAGAAACGTAGCCTTCAAACCGCTCCTCTGTGGTTCCGTTCGACTCACAGTGTTGAAGCGGCCTTTACATTCAGCGGATTAGAAAGTTGTATGTTCTGGGAGCTGTTTTTGGATATTACCGAGTGAATGGGAGTACATGCTGTATGGAGAGATATCTGGTTCTAAAGGGAAATCGGAGCAAGTAACAGAACGTTGTTTAATGTGTCCGTTCAACTTGCAGTGTTAAACTGATGTGTGTTTGCAGGAGTTTCAAACCCTTTCTGTGCAGAAAGCAAAAACGGGCATTTCCAGCCAAATGCCAGCATTTCAGAAATAGCGGTAAATCTGCCTCTCAAACAGAGAACAAACGTTACCTTGGAACCGCTCTGCTGTGGGTCCGTTCAGCTAAGGGAGTTGAAGTGGCCCTAACATTCAGTGAGTTAGAAAGGCGTATGTTCTGTTAGCTGCTTTTGGATATTCCCGAGTGAATGGGAGTACATGGTGTATGGAGAGATATCTGGTTCTAAAAGGAAAACGGAGCAACCTAACAGAACGGTCTTCAATGTGTGCGTTCAACTTACAGAGTTAAACTGCTGTGTGTTTGCAGGAGTTTGCAAACCCTTTTTGTGCAGAAAGCAAAAACGGGCATTTGCAGCCAAATGCCAGCATTTCAGAAATAGCGGTAAATCTGCCACTGAAACACAGAACAAACGTAGCCTCTTAGCCCATCTGCTGTGGGTCGGTTTATCTAAGGGATTTTAAGCGGCCTTTACATTCAGCGAGTTAGAAAGTCGTTTGTTGTGGGACCTGCTTTTGTATATTCCCTAGTGATTGGGAGTACATTCTGTTTGGAGAGGTATCTGGTTCTAAAAAGATAATAGAGCAACCTCACAGAACGGTCTCCAATGTTTGCATTCCACTTACAGAGTTAAACTGCTGAGTGTTTGCAGGAGTTTGCAAACCCTTTCTGTGCAGAAAGAAAAAACGGAATTTTCTGGTAAATGCCAGCATTTAAGAAATATAGGTAAATTTGCCTCTCAAACACAGAACAAACGTCGCCTTCATACATATCTGCTGTGGGTAACTTCAGCTGAGGGGGTTGAAGAGTCCTTTACTTTCAGAGATTTAGAAAGGCATTTGTTCTGGATGCTGCGTTTGGGTATTCCCGAGTCAATGGGAGTACATGATGTATTAAAAATATATGGTTCTAAAGGAAAAACGGAGCTACCTAACAGAACGGTCCTCAATGTGTGCATTAAAGTTTCAGAATTAAACTGACGTGTGTTTGCAGCAATTTGCAAACCGTTTCTGTAAAGTAAGTAAAAACGGATATTTCCAGCCAAATCCTAGCATGTAAGCAATTGCAGTAAATCTGCTCCTAAAACACAGAACAAACGTATCCTTCAAACTGCTTTGTTGTGGGTTCGTTAAACTAAGAGATTTGAAGCGGTGTTTATATTCAGTGAGTTAGAAACGCGTTTCTTCTGGGAGTTGCTTTTGGATATTCCCGAGTGAATTTTATTACATGCGGTATTGAGAAATATCTGGTTTTATAAATAAACGAAGCTGCCTAACAGAACGATCTTCAATGTGTGAATTCAACGTACACTGTTAAATTGACGTGTGTTTGCAGCAGTTTTCTAACCCTTAATGTAAAGTAATTAAAAACGGATGTTTCCAGCCAAATCCCAACATATAAGATATAGGGGTAAATCTGCCTCTCAATCACAGAACAAATGTATCCTTCAAACTGCTCTGCTGTGGGTTTTTTAACCTAAGAGAGTTGACCCGTTGTTTACATGTAGCGAGTTAGAAACGGGAAAAAACTTTTGCAGTTTACCCATCTGACAAAGGGCTGATATCAAGAATTTACAAAGAACTCAAACAGATCTACAAGAAAAAAGCAAACAAGCCCATCCAAAAATGGGCAAAGGAAATGAACAGACACTTTAC
>JAPYYA010004084.1:0-12177 GCA_028533165.1 Leontopithecus rosalia | reverse complement strand
ATGCCAAATATGGGTGAGGGGGCAGAAGGCAGCAAAACACACTGCCACGTGTGTACCTATGCAACTATCTTGCATGCTCTGCACATGTACCCCAAAACCTAAAATGCAATAAAAATTAAAAAAAATAAAAAATAAAAAAAATAAAAGTGATTGATTGAGAAAAGATGGAAAGAGACACCTTTTAAAGATATTTCATATTAGCCAGAGATAAAGTTCTATGTTTCCTTGAAACTGGGAAAGTAGGCCTGGGAAATAGAAATCAGATACAAACACCAAAAGACTAATCATTATTTTTTAAGAATAATCCTGTTCTCTAACAGGAGGCATAAAATAACAGAAAATCACTAGGTAGAAATTTTGGTATACAAATTATATAAAGCCTGTTACTAGTAAAAAGGAAACAGTATAGGCATACAGACAACTTCATTAATCACTTTTTGTTTCTGTGATCGGAAACTGGCTAATAACATGGGCTGTACCAATGACAGTACCTTTCAATCACTCCCCAAAATTTAAGTTTAATAAATCTGGGTTGAGGAGTGTATATGGCTCACACAAAAAAATCTTTTCTGTGACTTTAATGTAAAACAAGAGTTGAGAGCAATAGGGCTCAAAGAATATAATGTAAGAAGTAATACTGAATATTTGTGTTTTAAGCTTGCACTGCAAATACCTAGTTTTTCTTACATGCATCTTATAATTTCAGTACTGTTTTCTAGTACCTGTTTGTAGATAATTTATTTTACCATGTATATCTCATGATTCTTAAAATAATCACACATTGAAATAACAATTATCCAGGCCATTGCCATGCCACTTTATTCTTAAAACAAACTTATTAGGATGCATTATAATGACTAGTATTCAATTAGGTAAATGGCCCACAGTCGCTCAATTACTATAAGAACAGAAAGTCTGGTGGTTCTTAGAGTCAGCATGTAAAAACTTTAATATTTACACTAAGAAGCTATTCTTTATATTGGAAGTCAACCACTAAAAGCACTATTGGGTATTTGTGTTTCATTGTCCCTATAAGCACTTTAAATTCAATGTATTCATATCTGAATTAATATAATATTTTCAAAACCCTACTTTTCCTATTGAGTTTACTCTATTCCATAGAAATTGGTTAATGATACATACACACATCTCAACTAAAAATCATAGAATCATCTTCAGCTTCATATTCTTCAATACCTCCTATCAAAGTTATGCCAGAACCTTCCAAGTATGGCTAATAAATATATTTTTATCACGGTTGACTCTCAAACATCAGTGCATTTGCCTTTGTTCCAGCCTTTAAAATCCAAGAACCAAGCTTTTTCATTTCCTACTACATGACAATCTATTTTAATTCTTTGTTAAGCCTCTTAGGGTTTTGAGAACTAACTAATTAATATACATAATGGGCTAAGAATGAGTCCATAGTAAGTATTACATAACTGTGAGCTATTATTATTTCACTAAAGGGATTTCATATAAATGTAAGAAGTTGAAGGATACGTGAAGAGGTTAGGAAAGTTTTTCCTCATTGCCTATCAGAGTACACTTTACTAGGAAGCTGCATCTTTTGTGGTTTGTTTCCTCTAGTTCTGGCTACAGTTATGATTCTATGAAGTGCTGTGCTCTTGGAGATTTTCCCTGTCACCCATGGCTTCTTATCAATATTTAAGAATTTAAGCCTCTTCTCCTCCCACAACTCTTGGATCTGTTTCTTCCCCTCTTCATTGTTTTTTCTCTGTCTGTATAGGTCAAGACATAATTTCCCCCTTCCCTTATCTAGAAACTGCCTATTATATCTGGGGCTAGTGTCTTATATTTGGGAATACAGAATCTATTTCAATGAGCCTTGTTCCTCCCTTGTGTTTCAATTCTTACTTCAGATTATTCCCACTCTACCCTATAGTCAGAATGACAAGACATTTTCATACTGATTGATTTTTACAGGTTGCTATGAAAAAAATAGAGATCATAATATCAGCAGCATGATCAAAGTAAGTTAATAAGTATTAAGCATTTACTAAATGTCCAGCAATGTTCTCCATATTTATTGACAAATACCACACTAAAGCTTTGTAAGAATATTAAAATATAGGCAGGCTTATTGGCTCATTTTATGGGTCAAGAAACTGAAGCTCAACAATGTTAATTTATCTAAACCCACAGATATAAGAAGATAGAATGGATGGCAAACCAGAGCCAAGAATTAGCAAATATCAGGATCTATTTGAGGTTGAAGAGGATCTCCTCAAGAGCAGTGATTAGAAATTCAAATGAATGGACCAGACATTTTATGTTAGCCTTAACTAGATGATAATGCACTTAGAGCATGAATGTGACGTTTAGCCATAGTGATTAGAGATGAAGTGAGTGGTGGATAGTAGTGAGTAGTAGCACTGAGTGGGTTGTAAAGTGCATGCACAAGGTAGGTAGGGCTGCAGCAACTAAATTTTATTTCAAAAAGTGATGACTTCTAATTTTCCAAAAGAAAGCCAGAAGTTCAGATGTACTTTGAAATCTGAAAATGTTTAAAATAGGAAACTGATTTAAACATTTATAATCAGTTAGATGAAAACTACAGAGATTCATAGGTAGGCCAGACTCACTCACTTATCAACACGTAACTTCTGATGTAGACAGAAACAGAAAAGGTAGGCCGGGTGTGGTGGCTCAAGCCCGTAATCCCAGCACTTTGGGAGGCCGAGGTGGGTGGATCATGAGGTCAACAGATTGAGACCATCCTGGTCAACATGGTGAAACCCCGTCTCTACTAAAAATACAAAAAATTAGCTGGGCATGGTGGCGCGTGCCTGTAATCCCAGCTACTGAGAAGGCTGAGGCAGGAGAATTGCTTGAACCCAGAAGGCGGAGGTTGCGGTGAGCCGAGATCGAGCCATTGCACTCCAGCCTGGGTAACAAGAGCGAAAATCTGTCTCAAAAAAAAAAAAAAAGAAAGAAAGAAGGAAAAGAAAAGGTAAAATGAGCCCATTTTTTGTTGGGGTGATTTCTTGAAAAATAAATTTTTGAGTTAATTTTGATTATTCTGCCCCTTCACCCACATTTGGTAGGATGCACTTGACTTGTTTGTTGGTGTATCTTTACCATTGTTTTGCTTTGTGTGAGCCTATCACAGAAAAAAATGAAAAAGGAACACATTTAAGAGAGATTGAGAAGACACTGTCATCAGGATTGGGGTACTAAAAGAATTGTTGCAGGGAGGATTTAACAGTAGCTGTCATTCATTCATACATTCATTCAACAGATCTTTATAGAGCATCTGCTATATTGTTATAAAAAAGGATGTTTTGATCTTTTTTTGCAGTATATTATTATTATTTTCTTTTTATTGCATTTTAAATTTTGGGGTACATGTGCAGAACATGCAAGATAGTTGCATAGGTACACACGTGGCAGTGTGTTTTGCTGCCTTCTGCCCCTTCACCCACATTTGGCATTTCTCCCCATGCTATCCCTCCCACACTCCCTCCCGCTGTCCCTCCCCTATTCCCTCCAATAGACCCCAGTGTGTAGTACTCCCTTCCCTGTGTCCATGTGTTCTCATTGTTCATTACCCGCCTATGAGTGAGAATATACGGTGTTTCATTTTCTGTTCTTGTGTCAATTTGCTGAGAATGATGTTCTCCAGATTCATCCATGTCCCTACAAAGAACAAGAACTCATCATTTTTTATTGCTGCATAATATTCCATGGTGTATATGTGCCACATTTTCCCTGTCCAGTCTATCATGGATGGGCATTTGGGTTGGTGCCAGGTCTTTGCTATTGTAAACAGTGCTGCAATGAACATTCGTGTTTAATCCCTGTCCTTAGGGGACTTAAAATTTAGTAACTGAGCTCTCTTAACATGCATGGTATTTTCATAATATGTTGCTTACAGGATGTTTTAATTCATTCCCCAAACAAAATAATCTGCATTTAACTCACAAAAAATATGGATATATTTAATATTTCATCAATACTCCTATTCATGCTTAGTACAGTATGGGCATATGATACCTTTTTGTTCAATATGTTGAATATATACTGTTTTCATAGGCCTTGGTTTGCAATGTGAGCATTTCCATAGGTAAAAAAGGAAATGAGATAGTATAAAAAGCATAGATCACAATTTTAAAGCAACACTTCAAAAGTGTAAGCCTAAAACTTTGAGTTAAGTTACTCTAAGTCTGAATAAAGTTATTCATCTGTAAAGTGGGTAAATTAGTGTCTACCTTGGGGCATAGTTTGCATAAATGTATGTAATTAACTGATTGATAAGCTAATATTATAAAGAAAAGATAACTTTGTCATCGTGATTATCATTATCATAATTATATTCTTCATCCTTCATCACCTACCATTAACAGGACACAGAAAACACACTCAAAATAGGATCAGAAACACATAAAACTTTATTTAAATTTAAAAATATACATTACTCATACTGTATAGTGCCAACATTCAGAAGAAAAGTCCAAATTATGCAAAGCTCTTTGAAAGAGGCTCTGTGAATCTATTACTCACACCACTTGATATTCTGAAAGTAAATGACCCTTACGCTTGGTCTCTGCTAATTTTAAACCTATGCGTATTTCATAGATCTGACTGTTCCTCAAGGTTTCTGATGGAAGGTACCAATCACAGACCAGATCTTGACTAAAACTGAGCTATCTTTGTGCATTGAGGTTGGGTAGCATTTGACCTTGGGCATATTTATTTGGGTAATCTCAAACTTGAATCTATAGTTATGTATTAGGTATTCTGTGGTTGCAGTGCGGAAAGCAACACTTCAGATACCATTTCTGACCTTTGGTGACGAAAATTAATCAAAAACAAATTAATTCAAAAAATACATTTTGAATAAGGCCCACTACTAATATGGCAGGCTAAACATTGTGTGCAATTGTGCAAACCAAAATGGATGGAAATGTTATACCATTTTGGAAGGCGTTTGTCGGGCATTTGGGTTGAAAATAAAATTGATGTGAGAAAGGATGGAGAAGTACAACAGATCAGCTTTTCAAAGAGCTGGCTGCAGTTTCTTACTGTTCTTGCCCAAAGTCAGAGGCACCAGGCCAAGTTTTAAAGTGATCCTACATTTTTTTTTCACTTGAGGTGGGCAATTTGTCAAAATTTAATGTATACCAGGCTCAGCACATGATTTATATGCAAGTATATTTGTATACATTGTATGTTTTTAAACTTTTAAGTTTATGTTTTTAAGAAATTGAGTTGGTAGTCAGCATGCTCTAATATGGCAGTCAACCTTTTTGGCACCAGGGACCAGTTTTGTGGAAGACAATTTTTTCCACAGATTGGGGAGGGTGGGATGGTTTTGAAATTATTCAAGTGCATTACATTTATTGTACACTTTATTTCTATTATCCTTATATTGTAATATATAATGAAATAATTATACAACTCGCCATGATGTGGAATCAGTGGGAACCCTGAGTTTGTTTTCCTGAACTAGATAGTTCTATCTGGGATCATGGGAGACAGTGATACCTGAAGCATGTTGCTTATGACTAGTCTACTCCAGAATGTCATTTTGGTTGCTGTCACTGCAGAAAACCCTGATTTACAGAGATAGGATAGGATGTTGGAAATGAAAGCAGGCTTTTTAGTGCTTTTGTGGCAATCTCAGGATATTCCACATTTTCTTTAGTCTAGAATGCATGGATAAATGAAGTTGTCTCAAACATACTTTTAAGGCCACCATCATTTGTGATCTCATGCAGTTGATCCTCTTCTAACATGGACAAAGTTGAATCATTTGACTTATTCACAAATAGATCATGCATCCATTCCTTCCCAGTTTGGGGGTCTTTTGTGGTTAGGAAGTAATTTAGAAGCTGAGATAGATGATCATGCACCAGCTGGAAGGAAGAAGGGCCTGGCTGAGTCTCTTTCAAAATCTCTGCAATGTTTGAAACATGTCAGAAATCTCCATGTTCAGTGGTCACCCCCCGTAATTCCAGTTTGGCTTTGAATGCAGCCACTTTATCTGCTGACTTGAACACAGCTGTCATTCTTCCCTGAAGTGACAGATTGAGTTTGCTGAGCAAGTTGAATATGCCATACAAATATGCAATCTTTGAAACCCATTTTGTGTCACTGAAATGTGTTGCCTAAATCTCTGAGGTAGTCCCTGTAAATCAAAAACTCTGGCCAGTGATCCACCTTCAGAAAGCCATCTTACTTCTGTGTATAAGAGAAGCTGTGTGTGCTCTGTGTCCATCTCCTCACAGAGCTGCATGAATGGACACGAGTTAAGGGCATGGACATTAATGTGGTTGTTAATTTTAGTCACATTCTGCAAAATGTTATTAAGTTCAGGTGACATTTTTCAATTAGCCAGCATTTCTCTATGAAGGACAAAATGCATAGACTCATGTCTAGAAGTGACCTCTTTGACCCACGTAGTGAAACCAAAAAGCCATCCAGTCACGGCAGCTGCTCCATTTGTGCATATAACAACCAAATGTGACCAATTCAGTTTTCCTTACATGTAATAATTCAAAAACTTGAATAGTTCTGCAGCAGTGGTGTTGGTTGGCAACAAAAGTGCACTTAACGTATACTCATGCACATTCTCCTGAAAAACATATTACACAAAACAAGCATTGTCACCTTGTTGTAAAGATTGGTAGGCTCACTGATCTGGATTGCATACCCTGGCAACTCATTAATTCTCTCTAACAATTGTGCCTCAATATCCTCTGATATTTTATCAATTAGTTTAGTTATGGTGCTAGCCAAAAGAGAAAAGTGTACCATCTTTTGAACCACAGCCTCTCCTAAAGTTCATGACAAATATCCTTAGCAATAGGCAGGATTAACTCTTCACCAATAGTAACTGGTGATTTAGCTTTAGCAGTGTGGTTAGCCACTAAGAATGATGTTCTCAGTTCAGACATATTTGATGCAGAGGTAAACTTCAATAATAGCTGTTGTTCTGCATGTTCACATTTATTTTTTTAAAAAAACTCTGAAGTTTGTTTGTTTGTTTTTTTAATGCTGGATACTTGGTCTCCATGTGGCAAAGTTGTTCTGAAGGTTCCATGGCTTTGTTGGCTAGCTGGTTGCCATATATTATATAAGGCAGAGTTGAGGAATGTGAATACCCTGCTCCAATAAACCTGTAATTTAAACAGAATTTTGGTATTTTATTTAAAATGCAGCCTTAATTTTCTTGGCTGCCTCAGAGTTGTCTGCTGTCTCATCATTGGGTCTTTTTCTCTTTACAAAGAAGCTATCCAGGGACACTTATTTTTTTCTCATTTTGGCCAAGGTGATATTGTGGGCTAAACCAAAACTGTGACTTAGACAAATCCACAGCATGGGAAAGAGGCATAAGTGGCAGTGGTGAATAAAATAATGGGTGGGCCAGGCATGGACTAAAACATGTGTCAGATTCTGACTTAAAGCCTGCCACCAGATGCAGCTGTATAATTGAAGTATGTCAACTCACTTGCCACCATAAAGCCTGTGATTAGATGCAGTTTAATTGCCACTTTCCTCTTGTTTATAGAGTTTTGATGAATCTGTAAGCAATTGATTTCTTATGGTCTGTGTGCAGTCAAACCTCTCTGCTAATGTTAATCTGGATTCACAGCTGCTTCTCAGCTCACCACCTCAGCTCCACCTCAGATCATCAGGCATTAGATTCTCATGAGTTCACAACTTACATTGTTCACATGGAAGTTAACAGAAGGATTCCCACTCCTGTGAAAATCTAATGCCACTGCTGATTTGCCAGGAGGCAGACCTCAGGCAGTAATGTAAGCAATGGGCAGCAGCTGTAAATACAGATGAAGCATTGCTTACTTTCCCTGTGCTCACCTCCTGCTGTGCAGCCAGGTTTCTAACAGGCCACAGACTTGTACTGGTCCATGGCCTGGGGTTTGGAGAACCCTATTCTAATAAATTGAAAAAATGGATTTTTGGTCGGGTGCAGTGGGTCACATCTGTAATCCCAGCACTTTGGGAGGCTGAGGCATGTGGGTCACCTGAATTCAGGAGTTTGAGACCAGCATGGCCAATATGGTGAAATCCCACCTCTACTAAATAAGAAAAATTAGCTAGTCATGGTGGAGCATGCCTGTAGTCCCAGCTACTCGGGAAGCTGAGGCAGGAGAATCACTTGAACTCAGCAGGCAGAGGTTGCAGTGAGATGAGATAGCACCACTGCATTCCAGCTGGGACAACAGAGAGAGACTCCATCTCCAAGGGAAAAAGAAGTATTTTTATTGTTAAACAGTGTTAAATATATAGTGGTTTGTAAGAAGAAAAAGGAAAGGAAGATATGCTTAATGTTGGCTGATAGTTTTTTAAATCCATTATATATAGAAAATTTAAAAATTAATAATAGAGATGTGTATTAGGAAAATTGTTGATACCAACACTAGTGAGACAATTTTACAAACTTAGGTAGACCCCACCTGTTTTTAATACTTATTACTATTTAAGAATTTTATCAAATAGTTGCAAATAAGTGCATGTTAAATTCAGTCATCATGCATGTACGAAGTAAAATGTAGAAGAAAGAAAATAGCTTTTATAATTTTTTTTTTTGAGAAGGAGTTTCACTCTTGTTACCCAGGCTGGAGTGCAATGGCGCGATCTCCGCTCACCGCAAGCTTTTATAATTTTTAAGCCTTTCTTTTTATCAGAAAGTGTCTTAGCAGTTATTTACTTCTCAAGATGTACTACTGTAAGTCACAGTGACAAAAAGAAACAGGCTCTATAAAAAGTATTAAGGGGGGATCAATTCTCTGCCAGAACATCTTGGATGCTGGATAGTTCACTATGTCAATAAAAATATAACTACATCTCAAAGGATTTATTTTTGTTATCATGGTTCACAAATCTATGTGAAAGGCTTACACAGAGAACAGAAAACATGCCTGCTGTGTTTCTGTATTACCAATCCGTGAACTCTATAAATGGTTTATACTCTAATTACTATAGAACAATAGGCACTGTTGGGCTTAAGTTTAACTTCTACGAGTGTGATTTTCATTGTTATTTTGACCCTGAAATGTCCATTATGTCATGTGGACATAGATTTGAGAGAATAAGGACTTTACAGCTCTAGGGTGCCTAATCTTTAAATCTTCTCTCTTCATCCTTTTTATTGCTGTTGTAAATTCACATTCTATGGCTATAACTGATTTCACAGCATTTGAAAAGAGGAAAATGCTCATAGAAGATGTCAGTTTGATTCTCCCCCAATCTGGGCTGGGGATAATAAGACTTGTTTAAATACACAGTGAGAGAGCCTAAGAGGTATAGGCAACAGCAGTGGAAAAAGCGGTTTTGAGTTTATTCCAATAGCTAAATTTTGTGCTGTCAGACTCTTAAGAGAAACACTGACATTGAATACCCTGGCACAAAATAACAGAAAAAGGAAGGGAGCACCATGAGAGGATTAGATATATAGTCAAGAGATTACATGAGGGACTTTATGTGTATGGTATACCTTGAATAAATTATCATATCTCAGAATCTCAATTTATTTCCCCAGTGTAACATGAGGAATGACTATTTTGACTATCTAGTTCATCTCAGGTTTGTAGAGAGCATTAACTTTTTTAAAAATTCAAAATGGATTTCTTATTACTGGCCTTCAAATACTACAAATAATTGTTACAATTATACCTCAGGGAAAACATCTTCACAAATTTTGTGGATGATAAAAATTACCGCTTATAAATTAAAATATAATTATGATAGTTCTAGTATATATTAATCGCAGAAAAAATGGGCTATTGCACTCAATATCCTCTCTGTCTCTCTTGTTCCCTCTCTTTCACTCTCTTCTTCCCTCTCTTTCTTTCTTCGTTAATAAAATTTTGCTAAGCTCTTGACTCATCAGATTTTTAACAGGATGTTAGAAGAACATGAAATTAGAAAATTTGTGTATTGACCATTTATGACATGCCAGGATAATATCTAAATATTTGCATGAGTAATCTCATTAAATTTTGAATGCAACCTATATGCAAGGTACTATTATCAGTTAAATGTTCCTGGTGAGAAAGCTGAGGGTTAAAGAGGTCATGTAATTCACCCAAAGTTATAGAGCTAATGTATAGAGCAGATTCTTTAATATATGGTTGGGGTAAGAGATGCATAGTATGAGAAAAACCCTAAAATTTACTTTAGTCTATAGTGTTTTGAAGTTTATATTCATTACAGGTGAGGTACTTGAGTAAAAGGGCAAAATAGAATAAGTTGATACATAATACATCATTACTTAAAAAATTAAGTGATTTATATTAGATCAAAATTTCAGTTGTTACAGACTGCAATAAACATATATATTCATGAGTTAAACAGTACAGAAATTGATAGGCGACATTTCTCAAATGCAAAGATTTAAAATGATTTATTATTACAAAATAAACATATTGTACAAATAATACTGTGGAAGTAGAAAGTTATTGTTTCCTTCATTTATTTATTATTAGTTTATACTTCCATACAATATAGTAATTACCCAATCTGAAAAAATTAAAATTAGAGTATTGAAAAATATGATTTAAAAAGTAAATGTTAAAAATACAAAAATAGTATGAGTGCTTAAAATGTTAATATACAAAAACTAATAGGTAAAAAATTAGGTTCCTTTTTCTTCTCACCACATAACTACAACAAAATGTTAATGATTTGACGTTTATTATTCCAAAGCATTAAAAGCACATTGAAATATTTTATATATTCAGTTTTTTTACAAACAGTGAATGGTAGTATACCATATCTCTAATTTTTAATGAAAACAATCATAGACAATGAACAGTGCTGCAATGAAAAGTTTTCCTTTTCAGTGCATATGAACACAGATTATTCTTTTTCATAGTTCATAGAGTTTCAGGAAAGGGTTGTGTTAAAATCAATTTAACTATTCTCACATTGATAGATACTTAGGTAGTTTGCAATTCTATCACGGACATCCTTGAACATGTTTTACTTTGTAACCTTTGCCAAATAATTGGATTTGCTCATTCAAAAATAAATGAACAAATAAATAAATAATTAACAGGTGCATAACATAGACCTTGATAATCTTTGTACTGATTAATACCTATCACTATTGTTTGAGAATACCATGTTTCCCACATATTTGTTAATGTTAAATGTAAATCATTTTGTATTTTGCAGTCATATAAGCTATTAGTGCTACGCCATTTTTTCAGTTTGAATTTTTCTTTTCACCATGGACTTTATGAACCTATATTCGTTCTTCAGAGTCATTTCTCAAGAACTTCCTTTCTTCAACTTCAATATAATTTTCTCTTTATTTGCATTTTTCTCATTTATTTGTAAGGGCTACTTTAATATGGGAAATATTGACCTTTGTTTGTTTTTATAATTTTACCTCATTGGTCCTTTATTTAGTCTTTTCTGACTTACTTTAATTTATGTGTATAAATAATATTGAATTTATACATATGTTTTTTTCTGCTCACACTTGGTAATTTTTAAATGATTTTTATTCTTGTCATAATAAATAAAGCCCTCCATGTTTCTGGGTAGTAAAGACCAACTTTTTCAATTGTATTCCCATACTTTATAATTTTATATATTTATATTTTGATGTTGAACATTTGTATTTTTGTACATCAAACCTCTCTAAATAAATACCCAACTGACCCTGTTCCATTATTGAAGGTGCTATTTCTTCAAATGTTGAAATTATTATTTCACAATATTCTTTATATATGTGTGTGTATATACACACATACACAGATATGACTGATATTATTTGACTGATATAAGTATATATGTACCTTTTCCTGTATTTATTTATTTTATGGCATTTTAGGTTTTGGAGTACATGTGCAGAACTTGCAAGATAGTTGCATAGGTACACACATGGCAGAGTGTTTTGCTGCCTTCCTCCCCTTCACCCACAATTGGCATTTCTCCTCATGCTATCCCTCCCCAGCTCTAGCTCCCCCGCTGTCCCTTCCCTATTCCCCCCAATAGACCCCAATGTGTAGTACTCCCTTCCCTGTATCCATATGTTCTCATTTTTCATCACCCGCCTATGAGCGAGAATATGCAGTATTTCATTTTCTGTTCTTGTGTCAGTTTGCTGAGAATGATGTTCTCCAGGTTCATCCATGTCCCTACAAAGGATACGAACTCATCATTTTTGATTGCTGCATA
>JAPYYA010004083.1:0-12179 GCA_028533165.1 Leontopithecus rosalia | reverse complement strand
GTTCAGGCAATTCTCCTGCCTCAGCCTCCCGAGTAGCTGGGATTACAGGCACGCGCCACCGGGCCCAGCTAATTTTTTGTATCTTTAGTAGAGACGGGGTTTCACTATGTTGACCAGGATGGTCTCGATCTGTTGACCTCGTGATCCACCCGCCTCGGCCTCCCAAAGTGCTGGGATTACAGGCTTGAGCCACCGCGCTTCTGTTCCTCTACCATTCATTAATTGTGCGGGACATTCCTTAAGCTTTAGGAATTCTTTCCCTTTCTTCGTGATGGTATAGTTTTCTATGACTTCAATTATCTTCTCCATGGGAATGACTCTTCATTCATGTCCTTCTTAGTATCTATATCCTGCTGGTTCTTGAAACTTAACATTTTAAACTAGGTTAATAATTTTTGCTGTAAAATGTATCCCTCTCCTGACTTTCCAGATTCTTCCAAAGGCATCACTATTTTGCATTGCCATATTTCAATCTCAAACTCATCTCTGATGTCTCCTATGTCTTCAATCCCATATCTCCAATATGTCTTTATATCCTATTGAGTTTTCTTTGAAATTGCCCTCACTTCTTCTTTTATCACATGCCTTTCACATGGCCGCCTCCCTAATCAAGAACTTTGTTTAGCTCCTGTCTGTCCTATTGAAATAATTTCCCAGCATGTAGCCTCTCCTGCCTTCTAATATATCTTTCACACCACTACCAGAGTGATCATCTCAAACAACTCTGATTATATCTGATTATGTCTTTTCTATATTCAAAATATCTTTAATGACAGCTTCATGCCTAGTTTAAGAAAGTCCATATCATTTACTTGACAGTCAAGAATGAAATATAACAGTTTTTCTTTTCATTTTTATCTGCCATGGTTCTTTGCATATACCCTGAATGTCTCATTTCCCAGCACACTTTCCAGTCTTTCACCTCCACACTTAAAAAAAAATTTTTTTTGATCCTGCTTAAGTTGCCCTGGATCACTCCTCTGTCTTCTTCACCTCCAGTTCTACTTATTGAAGTGCTTTCTGTTCAGTGTCCTGTTCAAATGCCATCTGCTCCATGCAGACTTTCCTGAGGACTGAAGCTAGGAATGATCTCTCTAGCTGGGCCACATGAGAAATACTGCCTTCTGCTCGTCACTTGATCACATGTCTTCTATGAGACTGTATCTCCTTAAGCATGAATTATTCTTCATATTCCTCACAATATTTTGCTGAGGGCAGATGCGGAGTCAGTATTTGTTGACTATGGGAAGCCCCCAGATTTTCACTGCACTTCTTTTGTCCAGAGTATTGCATTAGCATCTCTGCTATGAGAACTTCAGCAGGAATAAATGAAGAAGAAACTGAAAATCTGCCATTTAAGTAACAGGTGGCAGCTCTGTGATATGTCCGCCATTTAATGTGTCTTAAATTTATTTTGGATGGTAAAAGAGTCTAGGTAATAAATCAAGAATTGAAGAGAAGAGAGTTAAGTCCTGATTTTGGCCTCACGACTAGTCTTTCTGCAATATGCACACATCCTTTCCATTCTTCAGTTTCAAAGAAACTGGCATCACTGGGTTACTTCAAAGGAGCCATGGTGATAACTACTGATTACTTTGACACTTTAAGTGTTAAAACCATGTGGCTGTCTGGCCCATTGCACTCTCTTCCTTTTGAATTGTCATGACTTTTCCTGGATGCCTCACTTACACATACTATCATGTATGGAATGGTGGTCCTGAAAACATGTACACATCCTAATCTCTGGAACCTGTGAATATTACCCTATATGGTAAAAAAAGGAAATATTACCTTATGTGGCAAAAGATGTGATTAAGAATCTTGAAAGGAGGGGTTTATCCTGAATTATCTGAGTAGGCACTAAATGCCATCACATATATCTTTTTTTTTTAACCATACATCTTTTTTATTGTTAAGTCATAAAGAGGTATCAAAATTAAAAGCAAAAATTACAGGGTAAGACTTCACAAAACTACTAGGAGTGTCAAAGGAAGTGAAAATGGGACTAGGTGCAGGGAAATATGAATTAATGAACATGGGAAGGACAAGGATGGGGAGAACAGTGAGCATGTGCTGAAGACACTAGGGGAGAGGATCTGGTGAAAAATCTGATCTTTAGACAAGTGCCTTAAAGAAATAATGGAATAAGATTTCAAAACCCCGCTATGTGCTTAAGAGTTATCCTCGCCATTGATGCTGTCTCTGTCATCCTCTCCTTCCTCAGCCTCTTTTTCATCATCCTTGATCAACTCCAGCTGGTCATCCCGCCATCTTCATTACCATCACAATCCAGTAGGTCCCCCTCCTCAGCAGAGTCATTTGCACCCGTCTCAGATTCCATCTTCACATTAGTCTCATCTTTCTTCACAGAGCTACTGCTCTGCTCCTCTTCTGACTTATTATTCTTCATCTCTCCTGCTTGTTTGCTCTGCTCCTTTTCAGTTTTTTCCAGGTTTTCCAGGAGAGAATCCACTTTTTGTTTTATCTGGGTCAGTTCTTTCTTAATGGCCTGAAGGTCACCTCCTTTCAACTTTCCAGACTTGGAAGATTCCTGCTGTCCCCTCTTAGAATTGAATCCACTTTTGCCCCTTCCTGAGGTGTTTCCTGATACAAGCTGACATTTCAAGGGCACTACAGTCTGAGCAATAGGAGGAGGAGGAGGTACACGTGCTGGGTAACTGTATATCCTATCATAATAATCGCGTTGAAAGTTATAGTCCAAGTCAAAAGAGGAGCCATACATCTCCGCTGCAGATCGTTTCACACCTGCTTTTCCTCGATTCACTTTTGACTCTGCAGCCAAGCTAATATCTAAAACCTGGTCAGCAATCATTCTGCTGGGCATTTCTCTCATTAACATATTGAATGAAGGCAAAGCCCTTATGAACAGAGCAGCCCACAGTTTTGGCATACTTTGAAAAGATTGCCTCCACATCAGATTTCCTGACCACGAGAGTGTTGAGATTCCCAATGAACACATGGGAGTTCATGGAGTGAGGATCTGTCTTGCTGGTAACGTTGCTGGCCATTGTATTTGATGATAAGATTTCTCACAAAGCCGAAAATGTAGCTGGAGATCAAAAAATCTCACAGGAGGGAGGAGGGAGAAGAAATTCGATTCTGAGTCTCCTACTCCTGGGTTCTACATGGAGAAGCCAACTGCTGCTCGAGGTTGGCAACACAGACACAACCGCTCAGTTTTCATCTCTTCACAAAATGGCCCACGTATATCTTTATAAGATAGACACATGGAAGAGAAGGCAATGTAAGGAAAGAGATAGAAATTGGAATGCTGCGATTCCAAAGAACACTGGGATTGCCAGCTGCCATTAGAAACTAGGAGAGAGGCATGGAAAGAAATCTATCCTAGAATGCTTGGAGGAAGGCTGGACCTCTCAGCATCTTGGTTTTGGACTTCTGACCTCTAGAATTGTGAGAGAATACATTTCTGTTTTGAGCCACCACATTTGTGGTATTTTGTATAGCAGCTCCAGGATGTATCCTGTGATACATCTGATGCTGATATTTAATATTTGCATGCATGTTTTGACTTTCTTACAAGCTACTTGAGGAGTTAACAACCATTATGCTTAAAATTTTTCCTTTCAACAGGTATTTATTGAGATTCTACTACAAGTCAGGCACAATTTTAGGTCAAAGTTACAAAACCGATAAGGATCTCATTCCTGCTCTCAAAAAGATGCAACGTTTAGGGTGTAAGGCAGTCTAAGTGAAGCGTTGGCAGGTAAGGAAGCTTCCTAGATGAGGTGACACTATACTGAGTTCCAAAGGTTGAATTAGAATTAATTAACTAGGCTGGGGGAGTTAGGAGAAAGAATAATTTTAGGCAAAGAGAAAAGCATGAACAAGGTCACAGAACCCAGACCTCATGGTGTATATCTTGTGTGGGCAGGGATTGATGGAAACTACAGCTGGAAAGTTAGGGAATGGCCAGATCAAAGAGGCCTCAAGTGCTGAAAAGAAGGGGAAAAACCGAGTTTTAATCTTAAACTACACATAGCAAGTGGAAGGTTTTAACCACGTAGTCAGTACTCAGTAGATGTTCCCTGAATGACTCTGTATTAAAATAGATGCAATTTATAATAAAAGTTGGTAGCATTGGTATAAAAAATGTTTTTTTACTGAATAGTGTCTAAATCTGTTGGTTATCATCTGTAAGAGTTCAATGAGGATAATTATAAGATAAATAAAATTCACAAAGACATGTTTTTAAGGGAAAGGGCATAGTCTTTTTATACTGTTCAGTTAAATACTGAACATTATAATGGATATTTTACAACTTGCTACCATTCAGCTTGTTTATATGAGGACCATAAAGCAAGTTTGTTCAGTGCCAGGCATTTTAATGAAAAGCCTTTTGGAGAGCAGAGGACCTAAACAGTGGTGCTGCTGTGAAGATGTGAAGGTGCCTCCCTGAGACCACATCTTACCTATAGATGAAACGCCTGTGCAAGAAGTTGGAGAAGCAGAACTTCAAATGGTGGCAGTGAAACTTAAAGCCACAGGGGGCCTCAGATGTGAGCCTATCAGAGACTCAACATGGAGGTGTGCCAGAAGAAACAGTGGGAGGTGGAGAAGTTAAACAAATTCCTAAAACATTGTATGATTGTGAGCTTGTCAGAAGCCCCAAATGTAAACATGTTTAAAGAAATAGTAGAAAATGTAAAAGTTAAAGAAAACTAGAAATCTACCACATTAACCAGTGCAGAAGCAGCAATGCAGTGTCTAGATTCAGAATCAAAGAAGAAAAGAAGAAGAGAAAAATGGTGACTAATGCTGGATGTGATACAAAAAAAGCAAAAACTGAAAACAAAGAGGAATCCAGAGAAAATGGTATCAAGGCTCCTGAAGAAACAGAAAACTGTGGGGAAGTCAGTCAAAGAGGGAGTTGAGGATATTTCATTTGCTTCTCTGACTAATTTTGTCAGTGAAAACACTTTGAAGGCGATAATAGAAATGGGCTTTACCAGCATGACTGAAATTTAGCATAAAAATGACGGACCACTAATGGAAGGCAGAATCTTCCAGTAGCTACATGAACCAGCAGAGACAAAAACCCTGGCATTTCTCATCGCTACATTTGAACTCATTGTTAAGTTAAAATTCATGTCCAGGAATGGAGTCTTTATTATCTCACTAATTGAACAGCTTGTTTTGCAGACTTTTCATGTTCTTAACAAGCTAATGACTCGCCATGTGCAATGCATTGGTTGATAATGTGTGGCAGTAGCACATCTGCGGAAGTACAGAAGCTTGCACGTGGGATCAGCACTGTTATGGTCACACCAGGCCATCTCCTGGACTGTATGTGGAATTCCACAGGATTTAAGTATAAAAACCTACAGTGTCTGGTTATGGATGAGGCTAGATGGTATCTTGCAGTTGGGTTTGAAGAGAAATTAAAGCAAATTATTAAATTTCTTTGAACATGGAGACTATGCCCTTTTCTGCCACACAACTAAAAAACTTGAAGACCTGGCAAGGATTTAAAAAAAAAAAAGGAGGAGGGGCGGGCGCGGTGGCTCAAGCCTGTAATCCCAGCACTTTGGGAGGCCGAGGCAGGTGGATCACGAGGTCAAGACATCGAGACCATCCTGGTCAACAAGGTGAAACCCCGTCTCTACTGAAAATACAAAAAATTAGTTGGGCATGGTGGTGCGTGCCTGTAATCCCAGCTACTTGGGAGGCTGAGGCAGGAGAATTGCCTGAACCCAGCAGGTGGAGGTTGCGGTGAGCCGAGATCGTGCCATTGCACTCCAGCCTGGGTGACAAGAGCGAGACTCCGTCTCAAAAAAAAAAAAAAAAGGAACAAATGGATGGTGGTGTTGATAAAGCTACTGCAACAGTCGATAGTCCTGAGCAGGGATATGTTGTTTGTCCCTCTGAAAAGAGATTCCTTTTGTTCTTTATATTTCTTAAGAAGAACTAAAGGAAGAAACCAACGGTCTTCTTTTCATCTTGTAGGTCTGTAAAATACCACTATGAGTTGCTGAACTACATTGTCTTGCCTACCTTGGCCATTCATTTGCAGAAGCAAAAGTATGTGTACAATTACATTTTTCCAGTTCTGTAATGCAGATTCAGGGATATTGTGTGCAGATGAGGCAGGGAGAGGGCTAGATATTACTGGCTGGATTGTTCAATATAATTCTCCAGATGACCCTAAGGAATACGTTCATTGTGGGAGGGCATTAGCCAGGGCCCTAAATGAAAGAGGACATGCCTTGCTCATATTTTGCCCAGAAGAATTGGGTTTCCTTTGTTACCTGAAGTAACTCAAGGTTCCATTAAGTGAATTTGACTTCTCCTGGTCTAAAATGTCTGACATTGAGTCTTGGTTTGTAAAATTAATGGAAAAGAACTACTTTCTTCATAAGTCAGCCCAGGAAGCATATGCATCATATATAGGAGTGAATGATTCTCATTATCTGAAACAGACTTTTAATGTTAACTTAAATTTGCCTCAAGTTGCCCTGTCATTCGCTTTCAAGATGCCTACTTCTGTTGATCTGAATGTGAACAGTAATGAAGGCGAGCCTAAAAAGAGAGGAGGTGACAATAGATTCAACTACCAAAAAACCAAAAAAGTTAAGCCCATAATTTTTAAAAACATTAGCAAGAAATCTGTGACAGCAGGCAGTTCTCTCACTGAAAATACACTTTTCTTTCATCTTGAATGACTGTCCTGAGGTGGAATTTTCCCCTTTTGCTCGAACAGAGGAGTTTCTGTAGGCTTTAGAATTTGAATGGATATAACAACAGTGTAAATTGGCTTTGGTTGCAAGCACTGAGCATTATTTCCAGCAAGTCTCTTTTGTATTTTTGGGATTAAAAACAGATTTTAACTTTCCTTGGTTGCCCAAGGGCAAAGCAAGGAATCTTCATCTTTCTTGTGATGACATGATATTTTAATTTTAAAAATCTCCCAAATTTATATCGTTTTAATTTTTTTGTACATTAAGAAAACAAAAGCCTCTTAGAATCAAGATGAAAACTTCAAATTCTCTGTACTTTTTTTTTTCTATTTTTTTCTTATTTTTAGAGATGGTCTTGTTTTGTCACCCAGGCTAGAGTGAAGTAGAATGATCATAGCTCACTGCAGCCTAGACCTCTCAGGCTCAAGTGATCCTCCCACCTCAGCTAGGATTGCAGTAGCTAGGATTGCAGGCATGTACCACCTTGCCTGGCTAATTTTTTATATTTTAATTTTTTGTAGAGATGGAGTCCAGGCTAGTCTTGAACTTCTGGCTTCAAGAGATTCTCCTGTCTTGGCCTCCCAAAGTGTGTGAGGATTACAGGCATGAGCCACAGCACTGTCTAACTTCTCTTTAATACTAAAAATGAGAGCTTATTCTTGAGAGGACAACAGGTTTCATTGTTTTTCTGGTCTGTCTACTGTAATGAAAGCTGGAGATGTTATTTAGGCAAGAAGACATCGCATGTTCTCACTCATAGGCTGGTGTTGAACAATGAGAACACAGGGACACAGGGAGGGGAGCTTCACACACTGAGGTCTGTTGGGGGAAACTAGGGGAGGGACAGCAGAGGGTGGGGAGTTGGGGAGGGATAACATGGGGAGAAATGTCGGATATAGGTGATGGGGAGGAAGGCAGCAAACCACATTGCCATGCATGTACCTATGCAACAATCCTGCATGTTCTTCATATGTACCCCAAAACCTAAATGCAAAATAAAAAAAACCACACACACAATACTGCTGTCATTAGAGTTGGTGAGCTGTCCCCACGTGGTATAATTATGATTTTCATGTTAGCACTGAAGTCCTCAGAAGCAGGATAAAGTGGGAAAGCAGGTGTTAGGTGAGAACTCTGACTTGCAAGGAATATCCAGTTTATAGATATGAATGCAATTAAGTACTTCCTGGAATATATCTGTTAGGACTCTGCACATCTGATCCATGATACAAGCTAGAATCAACTATGCTGTGAAAACTTTTTTTTCAAGTTTTGTCATTTTAGCAAATTAGAAAATATTCTCTATATGTAAAAATCTCCAGGTGGGCATTTTAAAGTAAAGTGAGCAAGTACCTAAGAAATGTTTCCTGTGTGTCTGTTGTCTTATGTTTTGCCAGAAACAAAGGACATGTATTTTCTGCTCACAAAGGGCTTAAAGTGTTGTTGGGAAAGAAAATGATAAAGACACTTGACAAAAGTATATATTTTGTTTGTTTGTTTGTTTTTCTTCAGAGACAGGGCCTCACTCTGTTGCCAAGGCTGGAACACAGTGGTATATAATCATTGCTCACTGCAGTCTTGAAATCCTAGGCTCATGCCATCCTCCCACCTCAGTTCCCCGAAAGCACCGAGGTTACAGGTGAGACCCACTGGGCCTGGCCCCCAAATATATAACTTTTTGAAGCATATTTTGATACTTGGAAGTCCCTAAGTGGAAAGCCATATCAAGCAACCAATTAAAAAGTGAGAGGTGGGACTTGCATCTGACTAAGACTTGGAGCACCAGATTTGAACTGGTATGGCAGGAAAAATGGCTCGAGTGGAGGGGCAGTGTGGGATTAATAACAAATGAGCATGTTTAGGGACTGAAAGGAGACCAGGTTGACTGGAGCAGTGGATTCATGTTTCAGAGCACTGGGATGTTTTGGATACATAAGTTGGATCCAGATTGCTAAAGGTCTTGCTTTAGTTTTTTGTTGCTGCCATAACAAAGTATCACAAATGTAGTAGTTTAACACAACACAAATGTATTATCTTATAGTTCTCTAGGCCTGAAGTCTAGTGGGCTCAACTGGTTTCCCTGCTTGTAATTCATAAGACAAACATGAACGTTTTGGTGCCGTTATGCTATGAAGGAGAATCTGCATCTATGCTCATTTAGGTTGTTGGCAGAATTCACTTCCATGTAGTTGTAAGACTGAGGGCTCTGTTTTTTGCTGGCTGTTGGATGGTAGTTGTTCTCAGCTTTTGGAGGCCACCTGCCTTCTTCACTCATGGATCCCTTGCTCCATCTTCAAAGCTGGCAATGGTGGTTTGAGTCTTTCTCATACGTTAAGTCACTCCAGTGCCTCACTAATCTGCTGTATCACTCTGATTCTTCTGCCTTTCTTTTCCACTCTTAAGAGCCCTTGTGATTATATTGGGACTAGAGAATACAGAATAAACTCCTAATCTCCCTGTTTTAAGATTCAGAACCTTACTTCTATCTGCAAAGTCCCTTTTGCCATGTAAGGTAACATATTCATGGGTTCTAGGGATTAAGGGCCAAGCTGAGGAGTTTGAATGTGATACAGAAGGTAATAGAGATGCACTGTAGATTCTTGAACAAAGGAAAGGTATGTAGGTACACAGGATAGATTGATGATATGACATACCTTCAAACTGGTATTATTTAACTATCCATGCAACATTTATGTAGAGGAGAGACTGAGCAAGACATAGGGAAGAGATGAGAAAAAGAACCACTGGTGGCTGTTTTTAACCTCTCTTCATTAGACCCAAGCAAATTGACCCAAACTTGAAAACTCCACTCAGTAGAAGATCCCTATAGTGAATACTTACCCTTCTTCAGGGCAGTTTAGCCAACACCCCTTGTGGGACAGTAGCTCATCCTCCGCCTGACTTATGTGGTTTATCAAAGTATTTCCTCTAAACATTTGCAGAGGAATTCTAAAATAAATATTCCTTATCTAACTATTTTTTCAGTTAAGTTTCAGTCCCCTTTTACAGATGGACATCTTATACCAGTGCCCCACTGAACCCCCCAGCCCTAAGCTGGTTCTGGGGATATTCATTCATTTTATTCATTCATGAGCATTTGCTATGTGCAAGTACTAATCCAGGTACTGGGGTTACTGCAGTGAACAAAGTCCCTTTGTCCTTGGAACTCACCTTCAAGTGGGAGAACAAAGTCAGCAATCAAACAAATATACATCCGATGATGCAAATATGAAGAAACTAATTAAGTAGGTTAGGAAGATAGAGAGTGATGGGTGAAGATGGAAGGTAACATTGGAGGAGACACTTAAAAGAAGTGAGGGTTTAAGCCACATGGCTGTCTGGTATAAGAGTGTTTAAGGCAGAGGAAATAGCAAATGCAATGACTGTGAGAGGGGGACATGCTTGGGACTTACACGGAAAATAAGTGGGTCTAAAAGACTATTCACTGGGTACTTTACTTACGTTATGGCTGTACCAAAATCTCAGACATGACCACTAAAGAACTTATGTAACCAAACACTACCTGCACCCCAAAAGCCTATTGAAATAAAAAAAAATTGGTCTAAATGTCTGGAGCAGAGTGAGTGAGGGGAGAGGAGTGTTTGGAAAGTTGGTCAGAGAGGTGGCGGGCAGTGCTGTAGTAAAGTCATCTGTCATTGGTCCTCAGTAAGCAACATTCTAAAATTGGGCCTGTACCTTCTCTCACACTGTTTACTACAAAACTTTAGTCTTATTACCCCACAGAAGGATTTGTCTCAGTAAATTTGGACCATATAATAAAATACATATTTCAATTTCTGGGTATAGATTGCTTTGAAAAATTAACTTATATTCATTTATTGACTATTGTTTATGAAATAAAAAAGCTCTTCTTTTATAATAAGAAGAGTTGGTAATACTGTACTTTTTTTCCTTTTTTTAAATTGCATTTTAGGTTTTGGGTACATGTGCAGAACTTGCAAGATAGTTGCATAGGTACACACATGGCAGTGTGTTTTGCTGCCTTCCTCCCCTTCACCCACATTTGGCATTTCTCCCCAAGCTATCCCTCCCTAGCTCCCCGCCCTGCTGTCCCTCCCCTATTCCCCCCAATAGACCCCAGTGTGTAGTACTCCAATCCCTGTATCCATGTGTTCTCATTTTTCATCACCTGCCTATGAGCGAGAATATGCGGTATTTCATTTTCTGTTCTTGTGTCAGTTTGCTGAGAATGATGTTCTCCAGATTCATCCATGTCCCTACAAAGGACATGAACTCATCATTTTTGATTGCTGCATAATATTCCATGGTGTATATGTGCCACATTTTTCCAGTCCAGTCTACTATGGATGGGCATTTGGGGTGGTTCCGGGTCTTTGCTATTGTAAACAGTGCTGCAATGAACATTCATGTGCATGTGTCCTTATAGTAGAATGATTTATAGTCCTTTGGATATATACCCAGTAATGGGATTGCTGGGTCAAATGAAATTTCTATTTCTAAGGCCTTGAGGAATCACCACACAGTCTTTCACAATGGTTAAACTAATTTACACTCCCACTAGCAGTGTAAAAGTGTTCCTATTTCTCCACATCCTCTCCAGCATCTGTTGTCTCCAGATTTTTTAATGATTACCATTCTAACTGGTGTGAGATGGTATCTCAATGTGGTTTTGATTTGCATCTCTCTAATGACCAGTGATGATGAGCATGTTTTCATATGTTTGTTGGCCCCATGAATGTCTTCTTTTGTAAAGTGTCTGTTCATATTCTTTGCCCATTTTTGAATGTACTTGTTTGTTTTTTTCCTGTAAATCTGTTTGAGTTCTTTGTAAATTCTGGATATCAGCCCTTTGTCAGATGGGTAAACTGCAAAAACTTTTTCTCATTCTGTTGGTTGCTGATTCACTCTAGTGACGGTTTCTTTTGCCATGCAGAAGCTGTGGAGTTTGATTAGGTCCCATTTGTCTATTTTGGCTTTTGTTGTTAATGCTTTTGGTGTTTTGGTCATGAAGGCCTTGCCTACTCCTATGTCCTGAATGGTTTTGCCTAGATTTTCTTCTAGGGTTTTTATGGTGCCAGGTCTTATGTTTAAGGCTTTAATCCATCTGGAGTTAATATTAGTGTAAGGTATCAGGGAGGGGTCCAGTTTCTGCTTTCTGCATATGGCTAGCCAGTTTTCCCAACACCATTTATTAAACATGGAATCCTTTCCCCATTGCTTGTTTTTGTCAGGTTTATCAAAGACTGTAAGGTTGTAGATATGTTGTGTTGCCTCCGATGCCTCTGTTCTGTTCCATTGGTCAATATGTGTGTTTTGGTACCAGTACCATGCTGTTTTAATTACTGTAGCCTTGTAGTATAATTTGAAGTCCGGTAGTGTGATGCCTCCTGCTGTGTTCTTTTTGCTTAGAAATGACTTGGCTATGTGGGCTCTCTTTTGGTTCCATATGAAGTTCATGGTGGTTTTTTTCCAGTTCTGTGA
>JAPYYA010004082.1:0-12179 GCA_028533165.1 Leontopithecus rosalia | reverse complement strand
GATTGAGGGAAGGATAAAAGACCACAGATTGAGAACAGTGTACACTGCTTGGGTGGTGGCTGCACTAAAATCTCAGAAATCACCACCAAAGAACTTATCCATGTGACCAAAATCCACCTGTACAAACAATTTCAATTTAAAATTTTTTTTAAATTCTTCAAATCTAGAAATCAAAGAAAAATGCTTGTTCTAGTTAAGACCAAAACCTTAAATCTAAGGACAAAACTGGAATACACTCACTTTAGAAAAATTTTCTAGAAAATTGTTTCTAGAAAATTTAGAAACAAAATTCCACATAATGAAAGTGATATGCCAGGAATTACAAAGATCCCACCCTCTTTTTTATTTTATTTTTTTACCATAAAGATGTTTTATTAGGCCAAACTACACACTATAAAGGTCTCACCCTTTTTTTGCCATAAGAGTATTAGGCAAAACTACACACTATAAAAATGCCTTAAAATGTAGCAGGAGGAGATGTAAAGACTCAAAGAAGTACAAAGAAGTAACAAGTATTCCTGCAAGGTCATCACAGGTTGTGCACCTGGGCTGGGCCGGGCAAGGACGCCCCTCAGAGAATGAGAGCCACTGAGGAGTGCTATCAGAGAGGACCCTTTTCCTGCTCCAAGAACAGCTTGGGGGAGTCTGGGGGACCTTTCCCACCTCTGCTGCTTCCAAGAGCCACTTCTTTCAAGTTGAGGCACTATCCTTGCCAGTTCTCCTTTGCCCCCAGTGGCCCATTGTCAATGCTCAGAAACAGAGAGGAGCATTATCTGTTTTCCCTGACACATCTGAGGCCAGTGGGTATGCCCAGGGAAACTGGGGTGGAAAGTGTACATCTGCCCACCCCCAGGCTATGCTTGCTTTGTCTGTGTGATATGGGGGAGGGAAATTACCAAGAGGTCATCACTTAGCCAAGTACTATAGCACTTAAAGCAGGGAAAGTTTTAGCTGTGTATTTTCAAAAAGTTGTCTCTAAGTGCTACAGCTGATGAAGTTAGAATGAGTGATCTGTGTCCACTTGAGTTGAGCATTCTTTTTTGTTTGTTTTTTTTATTATTTGTTCTGTGTTTTTGAGTTGAGCATTCTTTTAGTCATAAAGGATTCGGTTATATTTAAATTCTTTACAATTGATTCTCATTCTTGTCAATCAACTGTGAACTTTCTGTATTAATTTCTAGCAGAGGTAATAGAGTTAATCCAAAATTATAGGTGTATTAAAGTCCAGATTGACACGTATACTCAACAAACCAGGAAATGAGCTGAAAAAGGGATCGTTTCCCAGTGGGCCTTAAGGCCCAAATAAATCCCTGTGCAAAAATCGAGACACAGAGACAAAGTGACTCGCCTAAGGTTTGTCACTTGAAAGTGAGTGGCTGACTGACTGGCAGAGGGCTGGAAACCAAATCCAAATCTCCAGACTTCTAATTTCAGAGGGTGCACTGCCTCCTCAAGGCCCAATTTTACAGTTAAATGGCTTAACAAGGGCTTTACTGGATTGAAGTCAACATTAAAAGACATTAGATTTCATCGGCACAGTCTTTGGTCCCTTGTATCTAATGAGAATTTGCTCAGTTTAACATTGGGTCTAACCTAAGAGATTTTGACTTTCAGCCTGAAACTCTTGAAAAGTCTTGATTAACTTAAGAGTTCCTGCTACAAAGTAAGAGTCAAGAACCCTCTTCAGCAAAGGTGAGTTAGCCTCAGTGGTAAATGGAAAATGAGCTGGTTTCAATCACCACCCTCTCACCAATCATCAAGATAAATATCTTATAACATCATGTGTTTTGCTTTTAGGAGGGCTGGGGGTTATCCAAGGTTCTGAGTAACATGTTACCACAGGAAGAAGGAGGTGCTGCTCAGGCCTTGGGACACACACACACACACACACACACACAGAATCTAGACACGCAACTGGCAGTGTTAAGCCAAATACTTAGTAGTATGAGGAGGGCTTTGAACCCATCCATGCTCCAAAGGAAGAGACGCCTTTCCCTAATTAACATGCTTGTTCTCCCACCTTCCCAATGCTGCCTCCTCCTCAAGCCCATGCATTATTATGTAGAACAAAATTAGGCAGGGCTATCAGGTTAAAGCATTGTCAGTGATGCTCTCATAAAAAACAACAGCACAGTCAAACGGAGCATGTTTGCATATAAAATGTGATTAATTATTTTAGACATGGCTCAGGATGATTGTGATCATCCCACCAGGACAGCAGCCCTGCTCTACACTGAGCCTCACTGTGTGCCTGGCCACCTCCCAAAGTGCTTCACACTCTCATTTAACCCCCAGAGGCAGACAAGAGGACAGCAAAGGACTCATGGGTCTCCCATGCTCTCTGAAAAGGACTCCCATTTCTCCTGCAGACCAAAAGTAACAACAAAAGTAGATTTTCATTTGTAGAGCACACAACTTTTTCAAAATACACAGCTAAAACTATCCCTGCTTTACATGCTATAGCACTTAAAGCTCAGGCCTGGAGACAGACACACACACACACACACACACACACACACACACACACACACACACAGTCTAGACACACAACTGGTAGTGTTTTAAGTGCTATAGCACTTAAAGCAGGGACAGTTTTAGCTGTGTATTTTCAAAAATTGTCTCTAAGTGCTATAGCTGATGAGTTAGAATGAGTGATCTGTGTCCACTTGAGCATTCTTTTGGTAATAAAGAATTCAGTTATATTTGAATTTTTTAGAACTGATTCTCATTCTTCTCAATCAACTGTGAATTTTCTGTATTAATTTCTAGCAGAGGTAATAGAGTTAATCCAAAATCATAGGTGTATTAAAGTCCAGATTGACAAGTACACTCAACCAAACAGGCACTGAGCTGAAAAAGGGGATCATTTGCCAGTGGGCCTTATGGCCCATATAAATCCCTGTGCAAAAATCGAGACACAGAGACAGAAAATGACTCACCTAAGTCTTGTCACTTGAAAGTGAGTGACTGACTGACTGGCAGAGGGCTGGAAACCAAATCCAAATCTCATGACTTCTAATTTCAGAGGGTGCACTGGCTCCCCAAGGCCCAATTTTTTAGTTAAATGGCTTAACAAGGGCTTTAGTGGATTGAAGTCAACATTAAAAGACATTAGATTCCATTGGCACAGTCTTTGGCCCCTTGTCTCTAATGAGAATTTTCCCAGTTCAAATTTTAACATTGGGTCTAACCTGAGAGATCTTGGCTTTCAGCCTGAAACTCTTGAAAAGGCTTGATTAAGTTAGGAGTTTCTGCTACAAAGTAAGAGTCAAGAACCCTCTTCAGCAAAGGTGAGTTGGCCTCAGTGGTAAATGGAAAATGAGCTGGTTTCAATCACCACCCTCTCACCAATCATCAAGATAAATATCTTATAACATACATGTATTTTGCTTTTAGGAGGGCTGGGGGTTATCCAAGGTTCTGAGTAACATGCTACCACAGGAAGAAATTGGTGCTGCTCAGCCCTCAAGACAAACAGACAGACACACACACACACACACACACACACACACACACACACAGTCTAGAAAGACAACTGATAGTGACCAGCCAAATACTTAGTAGTACGAGGAAGGCTTGGAACCCATCCATGTTCCAAAGGAGGAGACATCTTTTCCTAATTCACATGTCTTTCTCCTTCCTTCTCCCCCAACCCTGCCTCCTCCTCAAGCCCACACATCATAGAACACAATTAGTCAGGGATATCAGGTTAAAGCACTATCAATGATGCTCTCATTAAAAACAACAGCACAGTCAAACACAGAGCATACTTGCATATGAAATGTGATTGCCACGTGTGTACCTATGCAACTATCTTGCATGTTCTGCACATGTACCCCAAAACCTAAAATGCAATAAAAATTAAAAAAAAAAAAGAAATGTGATTAATTCTTTCAGACATGGCTCATGATGACTGGGGCCACACAATAAGGAGAGCAGGTCTACTCTGCACTGAGCCTTGCTGTGTGCCTGGCCACCTCCCAAGGTGCTTCACACTCTCGTTTCACCCTCAGAGGCACGCAAGAGGACTGTAAAGAACTCATGTGTCTCCTGTGCTTTCTGAGAAAGCCTCCAATTTCTCCTGGGGACCAAAAGTAACAACAAAAGTAGCTTTTTATTTGTAGAGCACACAACATTTTCAAAATGCACAGCTAAAACTGTCGCTGCTTTAAGTAATATACTTAGTAGAATGTACTACTAAGTACAAACACTTAGTAGAAGGTATAACTGTCTACTTAACAGTATATATAACTGTCAACTTCGTAGTATGTATAACTGTCTCTTCTATAGCACTTAAAGCAGGGACAGTTTCAGCTGTGTATTTTGAAAAAGTTGTCTCTAAGTGCTATAGCTGATGGAGGTAGAATGAGTGGTCTGTGTCCACCTGGTTTCAGCATTCTTTTAGTAATAAAGGATTCAGTTATATTTTAATTCTTTAGAACTGATTCTCATTCTTGTCAATCAACTGTAAATTTTCTGTGTTAATTTCTAGCAGAGGTAACAGAGTTAATCCAATATCATAGGTGTATTAAAGACCAGATTGACAAGTATACTCAACAAACCAGACACTAAGCTGAAAAAGGGATCACTTCCCAGTGGGCCTAAGGCCCACATAAATCCCCGTGCAAAAACTGAGAAACAGAGACAGAAAGTGACTCGCCTAAGGCTTGTCACTTGAAAGTGAGTGGCTGACTGACTGGCAGAGGGCTGGAAATCAAATCCAAATCTTCTGACCTCTAATTGCAGAGGGTGCACTGCCTCCCCAAGGCCAAATTTTACAGTTTAATGGTTTAACAAGGGCTTTACTGGAATGGCATCAACATTAAAAGACATTAGATTTCATCGGCACAGTCTTTGTCCCTTTTCTCTAATGAGAATTTGCCCAGTTAAAATTTTAACATTGGGTCTAACCTGAGAGATCTCGACTTTCAGCCTGAAACTCTTGAAATGGCTTGATTAACTTAGGAGTTCCTGCTACAAAGTAAGAGTCAAGAACCCTCTTCAGCAAAAGTGAGTTGGCCTCAGTGGTAAATGGGAAATGAGCTGACTTAAATCACCACCCTCTCACCAATCATCATGATAAATTTCTTAGAACATATATGTATTATGTTTTTAGGAAGGCTGAGGGCTATCCAAGGTTCTGAGTAACATGCTACCACAGGAAGAAAGAGGTGCTTCTCAGCCCTGGAGACAGTCACACTCTCTCTCTCTCTCTCTCTCTCTCTGTCTCTCTCTCTCTCACACACACACACACACACACACACACAGTCTAGAGACACAACTGGTAGTGTCCAGCCAAATACTTAGTAGTATGAGGGCTTTGAACTCATCCATGCTCCAAAGGAAGAGACACCTTTCCCTAATTCACACATTTATTCTTCAACCTTCTCCCCCAACCCTGCCTCCTCCTCAAGCCCACCCATTATTACATAGAATGTAATTAGGCAGGGCTATCAGGTTAAAGCATAGTCAATGATGCTCTTTTTAAAAACAACAGCAAGTCAAAGAGAAAGAATGCTTGCATATAAAATGTGATTACTTCTTTCAGACATGGCTCATGATGACTCGAGCCACACCACCGGGACAGCAGCTGTGCTCTGCATCGAGCCTAGCTGTGTGTGTGGCCACTTCCCAAAGTACTTCACACTCTCATTTTACACTCAGAGGCAGACAAGAGGACTACAAAGGAATTATTTGTCTCCCATGTTCTGTCAAAAGGACTCCCATTTCTCCTTGGGACCAAAAGTAACAACAAAAGTAGCTTTTTATTTGCAGAGCACACAACTTTTCCAAATACACAGATAAAACTATCCCTGCTTTAAGAGCTATAACCAAATAGTTAGTAGTATGTATAACTGTCTACTTAGTAGTATGTATAACTGTCTCTTCTATAGCACTTAAAGCAGGGACAGTTTTATCTGTGTATTTTGAAAAAGTTGTCTCTAAGTGCTATAGCTGATAAAGTTATAATGAGTGGTCTGTGTCCACCTGAGTTGAGCATTCTTTTAGTACTAAAGGATTCGGTTATATTTTAATTCTTTAGATCTGATTCTCATTCTTGTCTCAACTGTGAATTTTCTGTGTTAATTTCTAGCAGAGGTTATAGAGTTAATCCAAAATCATAGGTCTCTTAAAGTCAAGATTGACAAGTACACTCAACCAACCAGGCACTGAAATGAAAAAGGAATCATTTCCCAGTGGGTCTTAAGGCCCACCTACATCCCTGTGTAAAAATCAAGAAACAGACAGAAAGTGACTCACCTAAGGCTTGTCACTTGAAAATGAGTGGTTGACTGACTGGCAGAGGGCTGGAAATCAAATCCAAACCTCCTGACCTCTAATTTCAGAGGGTACACTGCTTCCCCAAGACCCAATTTCACAGTTAAATGGATTAACAAGGGCTTTACTGCATTGAAGTCAACATTAAAAGACATTAGATTCCATCGGCACAGTCTTTGGCCCCTTGTCTCTAATGAGAATTTGCCCAGTTCAAATTTTAACATTGGGTCTAACCTGAGAGATCTTGACTTTCAGCCTGAAACTCTTGAAAAGTCTTGATTAACTTAGGAGTTCCTGCTACAAAGTAAGAGTCAAGAACCCTCTTCAGCAAAGGTGAGCTGGCCTCAGTGGTAAATGGGAAATGAGCTGGTTTAAATCACCACCCTCTCACCAATCATCAAGATAAATTTCTTACAACATACATGTATTGTGTTTTTAGGAGGGCTGGGGTTTATCCAAGGTTCTGAGTAACATGCTACCACAGGAAGAAGGACGTGCTGCTCAGCCCTGGAGACAGACAGACAGACAGACACACACACACACACACACACACACACACACACACAGAGTGTAGACATACAACTGGTAGTGACCAGCCAAATACTTAGTAGTATGAGGAGGGCTTTGAACCCATCCATGCTCCAAAGAAAGAGACACCTTTCCCTAATTCACACGTACATTCTCCCTCCTTCTCCCCCAACCCTGCCTCCTCCTCAAGCCCACTCATTATTACATAGAACACAATTAGGCAGGGCTATCAGGTTAAGACATTGTCAATGATGCTGTCATTAAAAACAACAGCACAACAGAGAGCATGCTGGCATATGAAATGTGATTAATTCTTTCAGACATGGCTCATGATGACTGGGGCCACACTCTCAAAATACTGTGTCATAAAAAATATACAAACTCTATTTGTACTTTTTAATAAAAAATATGCAAACTCTTAAAATACTCTGTCATACAAACTATACAAATTCTATTTGTACTCTGTCATAAAAAATATACAAATTCTCAAAATACAAACTCTCAAAATACTGTTATAAGAAATATATAAACTCTATTTCTACTGTTATAAAAAAAGACAAACTATTTTTACCCTGTTTTAAAACATATAAAAACTTGTTTGTACTCTGTTATAAAAAATATACAAACTCTATTTGTACTGTTATAAAAAATATAGCATCTCTATTTGTAGTCTGTTATAAAAAATATACAAACTCCTTTTGTATTTTAATCAAAAATATACAAACTCTCAAAATACAGTTATAAAAAATATCAACCCTCTATTTGTACTCTGTTATAAAAAATATAAAAACTCTAATTGTACTCTGTTATAAAGAATATACAAACTCTATTTGTAATCTGTTGTAAGAAATATATAAACTCCCAGTTCCACAGCCCTAAAACTAGAACAGCAGCACCAGTTCCTTTCCAGTCTGCAGCTCCACAATTCTCAACTACATTAGGTGTACCAGTTCCTTCCCAAGTATCCATGCATGTTGAGTTTCACGACCCTCAGACATAAACAGCAGCACCAGTTCCTCTCCAGATCTCCAGCTCCCCAACCGTCAAACTTCAACTGCAGCACCAGCTCCTCCCTGGTCTCCAGATTCACAATCCTCAAACTGCAACAGCAGTAACAACTCCACCCCAGGTCTCCAGATTCATGATTCTGAAACTACAACAGGAACACCAGCTCCTCCCTGGATCTCCAGCTCAATGACTCTCAGACTTGAAAGGCATTACGGACCCCTCCCCATGTCTCTCTGACCCTCAAATTAGAACGGCAGCACCAGCTCCTCCCTGGGTCTCCAGCTCAATGACTCTCAGACTTGGCAGGCATCACGAGCCCCTCCCCAGGTCTCTCTGACCCTCAAATTAGAACAGCAGCAACAGCTACTCACCAGGTCTCCAGCTCCACAACCCTCAAACTTCAACTGTAGCAGTGGCTCCTCCCCAGGGCCAGCAGCTCCGTGACCCTCAGACTTCCACGTGGTATCACTGGCTCCTCCCCAGTCTCCAGCTCCACGACCATCAAACTTAAACTGTAGCACCTGCTCCTCATTGGGGTCCAGCTCCACGACCCTCAAACTGCAACACCTGCATTGGCTCCTCCCTAAATCTCCAGCTCAACAACTCTCAGACTTGAGAGGATGCACCAGCTCCTCCCCACAGCTCCAGATCCACAACACTCAGATTTGAACAGCAGTAGCACCAGCTCCTGTTATAAAAAATATACAAACTTTATTAGTACTCTGTTTTAAAAAATATACAAACTCTATTTGTACTCTATTTTTAAAAATATACAAACTCTATTTGTAATCTGCTATAAAAAATATACAAACCCTAATTGTATCTATTATAAAAAAATACAAACTAAAAAATTACTCTGTGATTAAAAATATCAAACTCTGTACCCTGTTATAAAAAGTATACACACTCTATTTGTACTCTGTTATTGGAAATATACAAACTCTCAAAATACTCTGTTATAAAAAATATACAAACTATTTGAACTGGGAGTTATAAAAAATTTTAAAACTCTAATACTACACTGTCATAAAAAATATAAAAACTATTTGTACTCTGTAATAAGTAATATACAAACTCTACTTGTACTGTTATAAAAAATATAAAAACGACATTTGCACTCTGTTATAAAAAATATACACTTTGCACTCTTTTATACAAAATATACAAACTCAATATGTACTGTTAGAAAAAAACATACTCTAATTGTATTCTGTTACAGAAAATATACAAACTCTATTTGTACTCTGTCATAAAAAACATACAAACTATTTGTACTCTGTTATAAAAAATACACAAGGTCTGTTTGTACTATGATATACAATATATAAAAACTCTCAAAACACTGTTATGAAAATATACAAAGTATTTGTACTCTTTTATTAAAAATATGCACACTGTATTTGTACTCTCTTATAAAAAATATGCAAACTCTATTAGTACCTGATATAAAAAATATACAAACTCTCAAAATACTGTTATAAAAATATGCAAACTCTATTTGTTTTGTGTTATTAAAAATACACAATCTGTTTGTACTCTGTTATACAAAATAGAAAAATTCTCCATATAGCCTGTTATTAAAAATATACAACCTGTATTTGTACCATGTTATAAAAAAAATAGACTCTATTTAAACTCTCTTATAAAAATACGCAAATTCTATTTCTACTCTCTTATAAAAAACATGCAATATCTGTTTGTAATCTGTTATACAAAATATAAAACCTCTCAAAATACTCTCTTATAAAAATATACATATTTCACTTGTACTCTGGTATAAAAAATATACAACCTCTGTTTATACTATGTTGTACAGTACCTAAAAACTCTCAAAATACTGTTATAAAAAAATATACAAACTCTGTTTGAACTGTGTAATAAAAATATACAAACACAGTTTTTATACTCATAGAAAATATAAAAATTCTCAAAACACTTTTATAAAAAATATAAAACTCTATTTGTACTCTGTTATTAAAAATATATACACTCGGCTGGGTGCGGTGGCTCACGCCTGTAATCCCAGCACTTTGGGAGGCTGAGGCAGGTGGATCATGAGTTCAAGAGATCAAGACCATCCTGGTCAACATGGTGAAACCCCGTCTCTACTAAAAATACAAAAACTTAGTTGGGCATGGTGGCGTGTGCCTGTAATCCCAGCTACTTAGGAGGCTGAGGCAGGAGAATTGCCTGAACCCAGGAGGCGGAGGTTGCGGTGAGCCGAGATCGCACCATTGCACTCCAGCCTGGGTAAAAAGAGCGAAACTCCATCTCAAAAAAGAAGAAAAAGACACACTCTATTTGTACTCTCTTACAAAAACTGTGCAAACCCTGTTAGTACTCTATTATGAAAAATGTACAAACTCTCAAAATAGTCTGTGATAAAAAACATTCAAACTCTATTTGTACTGTCTTATGAAAAGTATACCATCTCTCAAAATAGTCTATTATAGAAAATATATAAACTCTATTTGTACTCGGTTATAAAACATATATACACTCTTTTTGTACTGTCTTATAAAATATATGGAAACTCTCTTTGTACTCTGTTATAAAATATATACACACTCTATTTGTACCCTCTTATAAAAACTTTGCAAACTCTATTTGTACTCTGTTATAAAAAATATACAAACTCTCAAAATACCATTACAAAAAATATACAAACTTTTTGTACCCTGTTATAAAAAATATGCACACTCTATTTGTACTCTCTTATAAAAAATAGCAAACTCGGAGTTTAAATCAAAGATGGCCGTGTAGGAACAGCTCAGCATTGCAGCTCCCAATAAAAGTGCAGACGGTGAGTGGATGCTGCATTTCCAGACGGATTTTTATTGCCCACAGACCAGGAGATTCCCAGGCAGAGGAGATGCACAGGTCACTAGCGCAGCTGTTTTGGCCGGTGTGGTTGCTTTGCCCGGCACAGCTGCTTTGCCCAGTGTGACTGCTTTGTTGGCACCCCAGTGTGGCAGTTCTTAATACAAAATACACTGGTTCTGGTGTCCTTTTAGCTGGTGATTCGAGCCCTGGGAAATCGCCCATTTATCAGATTAAAAATGGGAATGAACAGGGAGCCAGGCCAGGAGATTTCTGGGCAAAGAAAGCACTATGAATCTCAGTGCCACTGTTTAAGCTGATGCAGTGAGTCACCACACAGAAAATCACAGAGATCCAGGCACCTTTACAACAGGCAACTGGAACACCTGGGAGAGTCAACTGTTCAACTAAAAAAAAAAAAGGCTCTGAGGCAGGGAGCCAGGTGATTAGGCTCAGCTGATCCCACCCCCACAAAAGAGCAGCAATCAGAAACTGGCTGGATTGAGAGTTTCACAGCAATCACAGCTGAACCCAGGATGGTCCAGCTCTATGGGGGAGGGGTGCCTGCCATTACTGAGGCACTCCACCACTATGGAGGTAGTCCACCATTGCAGAGGCAGCCTACCATTACCAAGGCAACCCGCCATTGCCAAGGCAACCTGCCATTAAAGAGAGAGTCCGCCAATACAGAGGTGGGCCACTATAGCTGAGGCAGTTCTAACTACCCCCATATAAACAGGACTGCTGGAAAGTTCACACAGCAGCTTGGTGGAGCCCAGAGCAGCTCAGCAAACAGACAGTGACTAGGCTGCCTCCTTGCTGGGCAGAGCAGCCCTGAAAAAAAAGGCAGCAGCACAATGGAAACTCATAAATAAAGTCCTAACTCCCTGGGACAGAGCACCTAGGAACAAAAAGTGATTTATGAGTTCTGCTGCAGCAGACATAAATGTACCTGCCCAGCAGTGCTGAATGAACAACGGATCTCACAGCTCAGCACTTGAATTTCTATAAAAAACCAACTGTCAGAGGGAGATCCAAGATGGCCGATCACTAACATCTCAGGATTGCAGCTCGCAGTTAAAGCTCATAGAACTAGAGGACACCACATGTTCAGACAAATTCTGGTCGCTCAGGAGCAGAAGATTCCCAGTGGAGGAGCCACGCGGGGCAGTGGTTTTGCCGGCACCTCCGCACGGCAGCTCTCGGAGCTGACTAGGCGGGGCTGGCTCCCCTTCTGACTGAGGTTTGGAGGAGCCACGCAGGTTCCCAGCGCTGACTCCGGAGGCCAGCACAGAAGTGGTGCCGGCACGTCAGCGCAGAGTGAACACTACTGGTTCCCCTTCTGACTGAGGTTTGGAGCTCCGGGAAGGGAGAGTCGCCTATTACGGACACAAGAAGGAAGCCAGACAGGAGAAGCCTGGGCAGAAAAACACCATCAGTCTTAACACTGCTGTTCCCAGCCCTGGGAACTAACATCTTGGACGTCCACTCAAGAGACCTACTGAAAGCTGGCAATTTCAAAGACGACAGGAGGATACATTTAC
>JAPYYA010004081.1:0-12180 GCA_028533165.1 Leontopithecus rosalia | reverse complement strand
CTCCACTTCAAATACACAAAATATACATTCTTGTCAATACCACATCACACCTACTCATAGGTTTAAATGAAACATTGATTGGTCATTATTAATACCCATTTTTTTTCAGAATAAAGCAATATTTTCATTCACCCTCCCTCTTTCTCTTCCTCTTTCTTCCTCTCCTTTACTCATTTTTTTCTTTCTTTCCTTCTCTCAAGAAAAGAAAGAAATCAACTTGTAAACCTCTAGATCCAGGTCGGCAATATCTCTCTCATTGCTTGATTTCCTTCCTTCCCTTCCCTCCCTCCCTCCCTTCCTCCCTTCCTCCTTTCCTTCCTTCCTTCATCCCTTCCTTCCTCCCTCCCTTCCTCCTTCCCTCCCTTCCAGCCTTCCTCCCTTTCTCCCCCCACCAAAAAAAATACAAAAAAAAAATTATTTTATAGAGACAGGATCTTGGTGTGTTGCCTAGACTAGTCTTAAAATTTTGGCCTCAAATGATCCTCCCACTTCAGTCTCTCAAAGTTCTGAAATTACAGGCTTGAAACACCACATCTGTTTCCAGCTGTTTTTTATTAAGCCAGGTGTTAATGAGATTTGTAAAAAAAATCTATATGCAGCTCCTTTTTAAAATTTATTTTTGTTTTGGAAAGTCATTTTAAAATACAAATATGATCTTTAAAATGCAATAGGATTATTGTTGTTATTCATAAATTAGTGTTTTAAAATTTTTCAGTTTCAATTTTGATACAGAAAATATTACTAGATATAACTCATGAAAACAATCAAACAAAAAGAAATTTTTAATAATTTTTTAGACTATGAAGAGGTGAAAAGACCCAAAAATTTGTGACTGCCATTTCTGTAGAGGCCCCTTCCTGATTTTCCTATATAAAATAGCATTACCATCTCTCTCTGTTTCTATGCTGTGTGATACCACTTCTTGGCATATTTCATATTGACCTGTTTATTATTTGTCTCCCTCCAGTGGAATGTAAACTCCACAAGGGATAGAAATGAATCTATTTTGTTCACTGCTGCTATTCCCAGCATCTAGAACAGTGCCTGAATAATAGTAGTTATTAAACAAACATTTGGTGAATGAATAAATTAAACTTTTTCTCAAAGAATTATCTATTTTCTATTTCCTCTGCTTTTAATTCTACTTGTTTGATTCGACACTTTTCTTACATGGTGGTAGATTTTCTTTTGAACTTTTAAGATTTTTTATTGATTTTATTTTACTTAATTTATCTTTAGCAGACCTTATCTTTCCTGGCAGTTCAACACATTCATTTGATAGAAAAGATGTCCCTAAGAAGCAGTTTCACTCCTGCTGCCAGGGCCTCACAGATTTCCCGTATTCCGGACCAGTTTTTATGTTAAATTCTGAGCTCGGGATTTCTGCACTGTATGGATAAGAGATTTTGAAGCCCACACCCATCCACAGATGAGGCTCAGAGTTCAGATTCACAGGACATGACTCCTTTTCCACTCACAGCTCAATGGGATATAGCTCACTTATACACCGCATCTCTAGGGCAAGAGGTAGAGTTTTCTTATCCATCTTTCAAAACTGGCATAGATATTTCTCAATTCCTGACAACGCAATGAGTCCAACCCTGGTTCTCTTTGCCTGTGATTTTTGTTCTTATGTGGGCACTTAAAGCCTAATCCCTCATTCCTGTATCCTTTTTGTAAGATGCTCCTGTGGGCTCGAATTTTAGCACACTGTCCTTACCCTGAGCTGTCTCTTTGTTTCTTGCATGAAGATTTTCCTTTCTTCCTTTTTGCTTAAGCGTGTAAATGAAATATTGTAAACGTAGATAGATTTAGTCTAGCATTTATCTGTGTTTGGAGTAGAAAGTAAGTCCTCTCCACTTACGCTTTTACTGCCGTATTAACCATAATTCTGCACTATAAACTCCTTCAGTGCTTCAAATTGTCATTCTTGTTTCTTTGTTTTTATTTTTTTGTATTTTTTAATTTGTTTTTTGATGAGTCTGTGTAATTGTTTAAGTAATTTCGTAGGAGGAATTTGTGAATGATAGATCTTCTAAGCTATTAATATCTGAAATTTCTGTTATCGTCACACTTGCATGGAAACTTGTCTGTACAGTATTATTGAGTCAAACCTATTTTTAAGACAATTTTATGGATCTAGCACTATCATCTTCTGAAATTTATTAATGCAGAAGAGAAGTATTGAAGTCAACCTGGTTTTTAAAAGTCCCTTTTTAAGGTAACCTGGTAGGTTTCATTTTTCTTCCCTGGTTGCTTTTATTATTTTAAAGTGTATAATTCCAAATTTGGCACAGATATATCTATTAATTTTTTTCTGGAACAAAGATGAGCCTTTCATTTTAACCTCAGCTATTATTTTATAGAATTTGTTTTCAATACACCCACTTCTTATAATTTAGGAGAACTTTATTCTCTGTTCTCTGAATCAAATCCTTAGAAGTCTGGGAAAACTTTGTATACTTTATATCCCTAATTATATCTTTTCTAGCGTTAGTTTAGTTATTTAATGTTCTCTGCAAATTTAGATTATGTGTTGTCTTCTCTTTTTTTTACCACTTTAATTTTCTGCCTTTTAAAAAATCTCAGCTTTTTTTTTTTTTTTTTTTTTGAGACAGAGTCTCGCTGTGTCACCCAGGCTGGAGTGCAGTGGCACAATCACTGCTCACTGCCTCCCAGGTTCAAGTGAGTCTCCCACCTCAGCCTCCTGTGTGTGCCACCACACCCTACTACTTTTTGTATTTTTAGTAGATAGGGAGTTTCGCCATGTTGGTCAGGCTGGTCTCGAACTCCTAACCTCAGGATCTGCCAGCCTTGGTCTCCCAAAGTGTTGGGATTACAGGCGTGAGCCACAGTGCCTGGCCTGTTTTGTTTTTATCTTTTTCTCCTATGTCCTTCCTTGCTCTTATTTTCTAGTGGACATGTCTTTGTTTGCATCCTCTTAAGAAGATTAAGTAATTGATTACAATTTTTTTCATCCTGTGCTCTTCACCGTAGTCTTTTGATTCTCTTTTTCTCTTCTGTTAACAGTATTTTTCATAGAGTTCATGTTGTTATTCTGTGAGGTTTGTTCAGACCTGCAATTTGCCTCTAAATACAACATATAAATTGTTTTTTGTCCTGTTCTCATTTTCTTGAATACTGGAAGAATTCTTAGAGCTAAAGCTGGTTGACAAGCTGATGTGAGTCTCCCCAGCCCAATTTCTAGTGTTCTTGTAGTATAGCTTTACTTGACTGAGATATGATTATTTCTTGCACATGTGCCAAGTTTTCTTATTGATGGGGAAGATATATGTTTTAAAGAATGTGTAACATTTTATATTTCCTCCATTAAAAGCAGTGCGTGAATGAACACTACCTCAGCATCCCTTTGTTTCATATCCTGACTAAGGTGTGTGATGATAGGTAAGGTAAGGTACTGCCACCTGAGTTGTCAAGTAACACAGAAGTTATCTTACTTTAAAGTAGCTCCCCAGGAAGAGTCTTTCAGATTAAGAAGTATCATTACACAATGTTCTTGACTAATCAGTATTTGTGCTTTGCTAGTCTTTCCCTAATCAGATTACTATCTCGCTGAGATGAGCAGCTTTGGAGGAATAGGGGTTTTATTTGAGAAAAAGAGGAAGAATAATTTTGCAGTTTAGGGGTTATTTTGAGAAGAGTAGATTTAGGTTGCTGTGGACTTTGGAACAGGAGGTGAGTTCTGAAAAGATGAGTAGAAAGGATCAAAGGCAACTGGCAACTTAACAGCTGTGCCTGTGATCTGATGCTGATAGGAAGAATTTTTCTTGTAGGCTTTGTTGCATATATGATATCATGGGTTGTTATTGCCTGAATTAATATTTCAAGATAAGTTGATATCTCAGTGTTCTTTATTCAGATGAGTTCCATGGTTTTAAATGCTGTTAATTTCTTCTGGTTAAAAGCTCCTCTGGGTGGGTGCTGTGGCTTATGCCTGTAATCCCAGCTCTTTGGGAGGCCGAGGCAGGCAAATCACAAGGTGAGGAGTTTGAGACCAGTCTGGCCAACATAGTGAAACCCTGTCTCTACTAAAAATACAAAAAATTAGCTGGGTGTGGTGATGTACGCTACTTGGGAGGCTGAGGCAGGGGAATCACGTGAACCCGGGTAGTGGAGGTTGCCGGGAGCCGAGATGGCGCCATTGCACTCTAGCCAAGGCAAAAAAATGTTCCTCCCAAGAGATACAGGAAGGAAAGGGAGAGATGTGACCACCATAGTGAGCAAATGGATCAGATTGTTACTCTAAAATGTTCGTTTAATTCTGAGCTCCTGCTCCTCCCCATTTTGCTAAGATCTCTTGATTATGTTGTTACTGGAAGAGTGAGTTTTATTCCTGGGAAATTCTGAGACCTTCTACCATTATATTTGGTGAACATGCAGATTACTTTTCAAAATTAAAATAGTTGTATTGTTTTAAATCTTTATAAAGGTAGTGTTTGTTTATTGCAAATTATTCAAAAAATAGAAATTGGCAAAAAGTAGAGTGAAAAATTACATGTAATTCCACCACACAGTTAATATTTTCATAGGTTTTCTTTCAAAATTGTTTAAATGCACTTATATGTTTCTGAAATAATTTGCTTTTTCTATTTACTGTAACCTAGACATCTGAGTAAATATATGTATATATGTATATATATATATATATATATATATATATATATAAATAAACAATTTTAATGGCTGCATAATATTTCGTTAAACGTTATACTATATTTTATTTAACTAATTTCCTATTGATAAGTATTTACTGTTGTATTAATAAATTATTATTTTTACTGTCATTGCAATGATTATCTTATATATACATCTTTGTGCATTTATCCTAGCTTTTTAGGGTAACATCTTAAAAATCAAATTGCTCTGTCAATGGGTCTATAATTTTTAAAGCTTTTATTCTATTTAAATTGTCCTCTAGAAAAGTTGTTCCAGTTTTATTCTGACAGTTTTACTACTCATACACTAGAAACCAATGTTTTACAAATATAAAAATGGCATCTTTTTATAGTTTTAATTTGAAATTTTTAACCTGGTATTTTTAATTTATGCATATATTCACCTATTTCTAGCCTGTCCTTGTCTTTTATTGTTAGCATCTAGCTTTTTATTGCAGATATTCTTTCTTTATAATTTATTTCAAACTTTTATTATTTGTATCTTGGCTTTTTATGACATGATTTTCTAGTAAAAGTTTAGAGTTTTGTGTTGCTAGAATTTTTAATGTTTTAGTTGGTTTCCGGATCTCTTCTAGGCTTGGGAAAGCCTGTCCCATTCCAAGATTTTAAACAATTTCTTTTCCTAGTGCTTTTATACTGGTTTTCTTTTCTTTAATTTTTTTTTTTTGAGATGGGGTTTTGCTGTTGTTACCCAGACTGGAGTGCAATGGCACAATCTCGGCTCACCACAACCTCCACCTTCTGGGTTCAAGCAGTTCTCCTGTCTCACCCTCCCGAGTAGCTAGGAGTATATTTAATAGAGACGGGGTTTCACCTCATTGACCAGGATGGTCTCGATCTCTTGACCTTGTGCTCTACCCGCCTCGGCCTCCCAAAGTGCTGGGATTATAGACGTGAGCCACCGCACCCGGCCCTTTTCTTTAATATTTTAAGGAAAAATGACTGTTGTCACCTGAATAAATGTTACATGTTTCCCATTGACCAGAAACACTGTCTTTATGATACAGTAGTATACATGTGCATGTGTATATCTATATTTGTAATTGTTTTATATATTTTATACTATTTTATTAATCTATTTGTTTTGGCACCCATATACTATTGGCTTAAATATATTAGCTTTAAAATAAATTTGACTCTAGAAGGATAATTTCTTTTTCAAAATTTTTCTGGTTCTTCTCAGTTTATATTTCTAGATAAATTTGAAAATATTTTGTCAAATTAAAAAATAACCAAAATCCTTGGGGTTTTCATTAAGATTGCACTAATTTCATGTTGTAATTTATGAAGAATTGATACATTTATAACTCTGGGTCATATTTAAGAATATAGTATATTTTTCTGTTTATTCAGATTTTCTTTTATGTTCCTCAGTAGAAGTTTTTCATACAGGTAGCAGATATTTCTTAAGTTTATTGTGTATTTTGTGTGTCTTGAGTTTGCTGTCATGAATGGAATATTTTCCATGTTTTTCTGTTTATTGCTGGTGACTAGAATAGCTTTTGGTATTTATTTTGTTACTAGCTTCTTTACTAAACTCTGTTTTATTTCTTGACTATTTCTCTGTATATTTTCTTGGATTAATATGTAATAATGGGGCCGAGAGGGGTGGCTCACACCATAATTCCAGCACTTTGAGAGGCCGAGGCAGGTGGATCACCTGAGGTCAGGTGTTTGAGACTAGCCTAGCCAACATGGTGAAACCCTGTCTGTACTGAAAATACAAAAATTAGCCAGGCATGGTGACATACCCCTGTAATCCCTCCTACTTGGAAGGCTGAGGCAGGAGAATCATTTGATCTGGGAGGCAGAGGTTGCAGTGAGCCAAGATCATGCCACTGAACTCCAGCCTGGGTGACAGAGTAAGACTCCATCTCAAAATACGTATATTTATATAACATTTAATATGTATAAGTATATATTATTATATATGTATTATTATATACAATAGTATGTAGTATATATTATGTGTTATATATTTATATATTATGTTATATATTATAAATCTGTAATAATAATAAGGCCACTGTGGCTGGAATGGGGCGAGTGAGGAGGTGACTGATAGGAGAGATGGTTGGAGAGGGAATGAGGGGGTATACATCATGTAAAGCCTTATAGGCCATTGTCAGGTGGTTATTTCCTTCCTTACTAACTATATTGGGATTACTGTGTCATAGTAAGTTATTTAAGCTTTGCCTCTGTGGTTTGGAGAAGTATAAAGATAGATCTTTTTTACAAAAACCTTAATATCTGCTGTCAATACAATATCCATTAATGTACCTTAGTATTCAAAATGTCTTTTATCATATAGTCATAACAATAATATATTTTACAAATTGTTATGATTTTAGGAATATGAAATTTTCTACATAACTTTGAGGTTTTTTTGTTGTTATTTTTTTTAATGTAAAATTGCCTATTATGCTATTGGGCAGAGTATTTAATCAGCAAAATGTCAGTTCCTCAAGGCTGAGGTTATTTTTAACAACAGCAGCCACAACAAAGAGTACCTATGTACTTTGCTTTCTTTCACCCTAACATTAATTTTAAATTCTCAGTCATTTTCAATTTTTAAGTTATTCTGGCAGAAAAATACCTAAAGGCACCCAGGCAGAAAGAGTAGTGAAAAGTCACAAATCATGGCTTTGCTGGAAACTGACCTAGTTGACCAGATAAATCAGCTCACTGGGAAAACTATAAGCTCCATTAAAAAATAAAATATCCCAAGAGAAATAAAACAAGGAAAGGAAAACAGTCTTTATTGCTGAGAGAAGCAGAATTAACCAGGGAGTTGGCACTGCTATAAATTAGAATTTTCTAAAACAGCAGTATTTTCTGACAAAGCTTGGCTATTTGTTTCTAGAATGTAACTTTTTAATATTTTTTTGAGACAAAGTTTCACTCTCGTTGCCCAGGCTGGAGTGCAATGGGGTAATCTTGTCTTACTGCCTCCCCAGCCCCCTGGGTTCAAGTGATTCTCCTGCCTCAGCCTCCTGAGTAGGTGGGATTACAGGAGCCAGCCATCACACCTGGCTAATTTTTGTTATTTTTAGTAGGGGGGAGTTTCACCATGTTGGCCAGGCTGGTCTCGAACTCCTGACCAGGTGATCCACCCTTCTTGGCCTCCCAAAGTGCTGGGATTACAGGTGTGAGCCACCGTGGTTGGCCTATAACTTTAAGGCTGCATGCAAATATATTTTTTTCATTTCTAGTCAGAGGACAATTAGAGATGAGAAAGAGAAATTTGTATTGCTACCATTAGGAACTTCCTACCCTTTTCTTCATATTGTCTGTCTCCTTTTGGGATCTTAGTGGATAACTTAGGACAGAGAAGCCATGGATTTTTAAGTTTTTATTTACTATAAAATAAATGGTTCAAGCTGCATAGATATAAGATTGTGCCTCAATTCAAATCTGACTCAGAGAGATATGTTTAGAAATATTTTTATGTCACAATCTAATATTTTACGTATTATCTCCCCAACTCTGAACCCCCCCTTTACCTTTGTAACAAAAAACAGATAAGAGGATTTTCTGATGATTATTTATTCATCTTTTGATCACATCAATACATTCAGGACTATACTTGGAATATTTACTTAAATTTTACGTATCAGTAGGTCTGGTTTTCAAACACAGGAACATAAAAAACAACTTAAATCAGTTGGGACAACAATAAGAGCAAAAGGAACAATCTGAAACATTCTACGAATAGGTAACTATGAAAAGCTATTTAATTTCTGAAGAGTTAGTAATTTATACTCAACAAAGAGGAAATGGGCAGATTCAAAACTTTTTGTTTCCTTAGTTCCATTAACATATAAAGGCGATATGTTAGTAATACAGGCCTCATCTAGCTTCTGGAACCTTGATCTACTGATGTATTTAACAGTGTGAATCAGTATATTATAGGCCTCTATTCTTGTCCTTCCTGACTAACTTTCCCAAACTCTTGCCATTTTCTCCATCATTCTACTTCTCATACTTACCAAGAATTCTTTTTGTATTAAATTTTTTTAACCATAGTTTCTATGTAAATTTGAAGATTAATGTACCATAATCTTTCTCTTGTTATTGACGCTCTGGGACTTTTTAGATCTAGATTAAAAGAGATAAATATGGAATATATGATAAAGACAGAAGGTAAGATAGAAAGGGAATGAAGAGATGAACATAGTAAAAACAAATAAACAGATAACTTAAAATGAATGATTTATACAGAATTTTAGGGAAGAGGAAAATTGTGGATATACCCTTTTTCTTTTTTCTTTTTTGAGACGGAGTTTCGCTCTTGTTACCCAGGCTGGAGTGCAATGGTGCGATCTCGGCTCACGGCAACCTCCTCCTCCGGGTGCGGTGGCTCAAGCCTGTAATCCCAGCACTTTGGGAGGCCGAGGCGGGTGGATCACGAGGTCAACAGATCGAGACCATCCTGGTCAACATGGTGAAACCCGTCTCTACTAAAAATATACCCTTTTTCTAAATCTTTAGAACAGCTGTCTACTTTTTAGTTTTTGGTATATCAATTTCATTTTTTAGGTAATGGTAAAACATTCTGGTTAAGTGCCAAGATGTCATATAGCTCTTCTTAATATTGCTTATCCTCCCTTTTAAGAAAGAAGACATGGGCTCAGTGGTAAATTAAGCTCTTAGTTGTTGATAGCTGAAACATAGCACGTCAATGTCTGAGTGCTTAACATAAGGCTTTTCTGAATTTGAAGAATTTGCTTAAGTCTCATTTAGAAATGCATTTGTTTGATAAGTAATATATCCCTCCTTTTTGGGTTTTGGGTTTGACATAGATCTTTTACAACAGACTAGTGATATACATGGTCTTAGAATTCATGAATTGCTTTCTGAAGGGCATAATACTGGAAATACTTTAGTAGATTAAACCCACATTTATCCAGTGCATTATTTTGTCTCTAAAGTATTTTTTGTGAACATTCCTGGGCAGTGTCCACAACAGTAACTCAGAGTTAGGTATGTACTACAAACACCCTTCTTAGTAAGCTCTGGTGGATTTAGGATTTGGTAATTTCCTTAAATGTTTCTTAAATATATATATTTTCAACTCATTATCACACCATGAAGTCCCTTTTTATCTGTAGCATTACCTTTTCATTACTTTGAAATAGTTCTGACATTTCCATGTTAACATCATGATTTAGAAGAAAGAAAGGCAGAAGACCTGGATTTTAGTCCTGGATTTGCCTCTAATAAGTTATATAGCCTTTGTTGAGGTGTTAACTTCTCTGGACCTTATTTTATTCTCATTTACATAACAAGTATTAAATAGTCATGAAACGTTTTATTTATTCTGAATAAATGTGGTTGAATTCACGATCATTCTGTAGTTTACCCTGATTATAAATTTCCATGTGGTTTTATAGATTTGGCCATATGTGTTCTAATTTCTGTCTTCTGAGACAAAAATACTAACTGCACCATTATCCCTTCCCCATTCTTTAAAATGTTATCTCAATTCCATTGATTATATGAACTGTACCTCTCTAATCTTTCTCTATTAATGCCTTTCTTAAAATTGTGTTGATGAAAACAGTACCAAGTACTGAAGATATGGTCAGATGTGCTATGATCTTATATAAAAGTAAGATCATACTTTCCATTTTATTTCAGTTATTTTTTTTAATGTCAATATTTCTAGGACTTTTTACCCATAATATTTCAGTGTCTTTTAAGATAACCCTTTTGCCTCTGGACTAGACTATTTCTAAGCTCTTTACTATTCAATATCTTCTGGGACAGAGATTTCACAACCTGTCTCTCACCTAGAGGAAGTGCTTATAACTACCATAAATCTTGCTTCTTGCAATTTAAGTTGAATTTGTATCCTTTTTCTTTTCTTTATAGAGATGGGAACAGCCCCAAACTGGAACTGATGCTTTCATATGAGGGCTAGTACTGAACATAGTAGAAAAATTATGGTATTTCCAGTCCAACATCATTTTTAGCTTTTATATATTAAAGCTCCTGACTTCTTTTCAATATTAATCTCTCAGGAGATGTTATTTTTTAAGGTCCAAATGAAATAACAGTTGCATGTCTAACATTAATGTTTATTATACTTTTTGCTACTTAGAACCAAAGGAAGTATTAAAATAAAAAATGAGTTCTCAAAACCCATTTAAGGTCTTTAGCAGACTTATGTTTTATTTGATACAACTATAGTCATGGGACTGGGTTTTTGCCTCTGTTTTGTAGATTTTATCTTATTATTTTATTAGTCAAATTTTGTACATGACTTATTCATTTATATCATCTTTATAAACTGTGAAAATAGAAACTTATTTAAAACAAACAGTCTTGAAGCAGATTTCAATATGTGTATTCAAAAAGCTTCAGTACCTAAGCTAAGAATTCTTCTAGGTATCAAGAGGAAAAAGAAAACACATTCACTGCTCTTGAGGAGCCTATAGTCTTTTTTTTTCCTTTTTTTTTATTGCATTTTAGGTTTTGGGGTACGTGTGAAGAACATGCAAGATAGTTGCATAGGTACACACGTGGCAGTGTGATTTCCTGCCTTCCTCCCCTTCACCCATATCTGGCATTTCTCCCCATGCTCTCTCTCCCCAACTCCCCTGCCGCTGTCCCTCCCCTATTCCCCCCAATAGACCCCAGTGAATAGTGCTCCCCTCCCTGTGTCCATGTGTTTTCATTGTTCATAACCCGCCTATGAGTGAGAACATGCGGTATTTCATTTTCTGTTCTTGTGTCAGTTTGCTGAGAATGATGTTCTCCAGGTTCATCCATGTCCCTACAAAGGACACGAACTCATCATTTTTTATTGCTGCATAATATTCCATGGTGTATATGTGCCACATTTTCCCAGTCCAGTCTATCATCGATGGGCATTTGGGTTGGTTCCAGGTCTTTGCTATTGTAAACAGTGCTGCAATGAACATTCGGGTGCATGTGTCCTTATAGTAGAATGATTTATAGTCCTTTGGATATATACCCAGTAATGGGATTGCTGGGTCAAATGGAATTTCTATTTCTAAGTCCTTGAGGAATCTCCACACTGTCTTCCACAATGTGGAACTAATTTACACTCCCACCAGCAGTGTAAAAGTGTTCCTATTTCTCCACATCCTCTCCAGCATCTGCTGACTGCAGATTTTTTAATGATCGCCATTCTAACTGGCGTGTGATGGTATCTCAATGTAGTTTTGATTTGCATTTCTCTGATGACCAGTGATTATGAGCACTTTTCCGTATGTTTGTTGGCCTCTTGTATGTTTTCTTTTGTAAAGTGTTTGTTCATATCCTTTGCCCATTTTTGAATGGGCTTGTTTGTTTTTTTCTTGTAAATCTGTTTTAGTTCCTTGTAAATTCTGGATATCAGCCCTTTGTCAGACGAGTAAACTGCAAAATTTTTTTCCCATTCTGCTGGTTGCCAATTCACTCTAATGACTGTTTCTTTTGCCATGCAGAAGCTGTGGAGTTTGATTAGGTCCCATTT
>JAPYYA010004080.1:0-12180 GCA_028533165.1 Leontopithecus rosalia | reverse complement strand
TGACAAACCAACAGCCAATATCATACTGAATGGGCAAAAACTGGAAGCATTCCCTTTGAAATCCAGCACCAGACAAGGATGTCCCCTCTCACCACTCCTATTCAATATAGTACTGGAAGTTCTAGCCAGAGCAATCAGGCAAGAAAAAGAAATAAAGGGTATTCAAATAGGAAAGGAGGAAGCCAAATTGTCTCTATTTGCAGATGACATGATAGGATATCTAGAAGACCCTATCGTCTCAGCCCAAAAACTCCTGAAACTGTTAAGCAACTTAAGCAAAGTCTCAGGATATAAAATCAATGTGTAAAAAGCACAAGCATTTCTATACACTAATAACAGACTGAAAGAGAGCCAAATCAAGAATGAACTGCCATTCACAATTGCTACGAAGAGAATAAAATACCTGGAAAACATGTTATACTCAAGTGAGTTTAAAACAGAAGCACCATGCTCTGAGTTTGTTGAGAGTTCACCTTTAATGGCTGGTGTCTGGGAGTTACCTGGAGCTCAAACCTCTCAGCTAAGAACAAAGGGTGGTCAACATTTTTATACCAGTTTAGCATCAGGGGGTGGTAAGCAGATTATTACAGAAGCAGAAGGAGCACATTAGGGAAAGGGGGGGTACCTAACATAAAATTCTATTTAAAGATTTTCTTTTTTTGAGACAGAATCTGTCATCCAGGCTGGATTGCAGTAGCACATTCTCGGCTCACTCCAATTTCTGACTCCCTGGTTCAAGTGATTCTCCTGCCTCAGCCTCTTGAGTAGCTGGGATTACAGGCATGTGCCACCATGCCCAGCTAATTTTTGTATTTTTAGTACAGACAGGGTTTCACTGTGTTAGCCAAAATGGTCTCAATTTCCTGACCTTGAGATCCACCCACCTCATCCTCCCAAAGTGCTGAGATTGCAGGCATGAGCAACTGCACCAGGCCTAAAGTTGTTATTTTTTACTCAGGATGTGGGATAAGCAGTTACACAGTTGCATAACAGAATGTACAGGATGTACAGGACCTGTGGGCTCTGGTTCTCAGAAAATTGGTTGCAAAGATGCAAGGTGTCTCAGACAAGCTCTCAGAACAGAATGCCCTAAATAGCTCAGGGTGGGCAACATAGCTCAGGGTGGGCAAAATAGAGTTAGAATTGTTTAAAATGTATTCATTATAGCCAAGCTAGGGTATTTCAAACAGAACGTGGGGCCAGGTGTGTTGGCTCACACCTGTAATTCCTGTACTTTGGGAGTCTGAGGCTGGTGGATCAGACTCAAGGAGCTCCAGACCAGCTTAAACATGGTGAAACCTATCTTTACTAAAATTACAAAAAAATGAAAATAAAAATTAGCTGGTGGTGTGGTGGGTGCCTATAATCTCAGCTACTCAGGAGGCTGAGGCAGAAAAATCACTTGAACCTGGAAGGCAGAGACTACAGTGAGCTAAGATCAAGCTATTGTGCTCCAGCCTGGGTGACAGAAAGAGACTCCATCAGAAAACAAACAAGCAAACAGATCACAGGGAGTAGGGGACAGGGGAGGTGTCTACAGTGCTGCCCCATAAGGGAGGATAGGGGCAGTGCTGTGTGGGGTGTAGAAGGGCTGTGCACAGACTCCATCTCATCTGTGACCTAGGATGGAAAAATGGTCTCAGCAGTGTGGCTGAAAGAATCAAAATAATCTTCCTCAGCGACACCACAGCTTATTTTGCACATTGCTGCATTTTCAGCATCTAACACTGTGCCCTGCTCATAGTAGGTGCTCAGAAAATATTTGCTAAAGAAATAACTGAACAATCCAAATGACCTCCCATGACTCAGATATACAAATTTTCTGGGGGTGCAGAATTCTCATGCTCTCTCATCTCTTCTCTCTGGGAAATGTACTTTTATAAATATAAAATTATATTTTATTTTAAAAATATAAATTTTCTCCACCTCCCATTCTTCTTCCCCTGATTCTCATGCCTTTGTCAAAATCAGGGATGCTCTGTGCTTATGTTTTTTTTTTTGTTTTAGTTTCTCTGGCCTGTCCAGCAATTTTTTATGCTCTCTGATAAGCCATGTTGGGAGGTGAACTTCAGTCTCTTCATCTAGTCAGTCAGCATCTGGGGCCATGGAGCTGGGCTCCTCTCTGACTGAGACAAGGGAGTCACCTTCCCTGAGAACCACACTACAGCATTGGTACCCCTGGCTGGGTCTAAGGTCTTCACAGGCTCCAGACATCACCCTCCTGGAGTGGGATAGACAGTGATACGGTTTGGCTGTGTCCCCACTCAAATCTCATCTTGAATCACAGCTCCCACAATTCCCAAGGGTTATGGGAAGGACCTGGTGGGAGATAACTGAATCATGGGGGCGGTTTCCCCCATACTGTTCTGGTAGTGACTAAGTCTCAGAAGATCTGATGGTTTTATAAAGGTTTTTCCTTTTTGCTTGTTTCTAATTCTCTCTTTTCTGCCACCATATAAGACGTGTCATTCATGTTCAGCCATGATTGTAAGGCCTCCCTGGCCACAATAAAACTGAGTAAATTTCTTTTTCTTCATAAATTACCCAGTCTCCAGTATGTCTTTATTGGCATTGTGAAAATGGACTAATCTGATGTGAAAATGGACTAATTAACCATGCTTAGCTAATATTTTATTTTATTATTTTTTGTAGAAACAGGGTTTTGCTATATTGCCCAGGCATGTCCTCAACTCCTGGCCTTGGGCAATCTTCTTGCCTCAGCCTCCTGAAGTGCTGGGATTACAAGCATGAGCCACCACACCTGGCTCTATTTCATTTTCAAGAAATTAAAGTTTAGAGGCTGGGAATGGTGGCTATGTCTGCAATTCCAGCACTTTGGGAGTCTGAGATGCATAGATCACTTGAGGCCAGGAGTGCGAGACTAGACTGGGAAACATAGTACAACCCTGTCTCTACAAAAAATACAAAAAAATTAGCCAGGCATGGTGGTGTGCACCTGCAATCCCAGCTATTCCAGAGGCTGGGGCATGAGAATTTATTGAACCTGGGAGGTGGAGGTTGCAGTGAGCTGAGATCACACCATTGCACTCCAGCCTGTGTGACAGAGTGAGACTCTATCTAAAAAAAAAAAGAAAAAGAAAAAGAAATAAAACCTTAGAACAGCTGATCTTGCCCCAGCTTACTCTAGCTTTCTCACTTCCCCTCCCTCTCTGAATGTAACTCCATTCCTGAAATTTACGCTGTAGTACTCAGGGTTCTCCAGAGAAAGGAGAGTGATCATGAGAAACTGGCTCATGCAATTTGGGAAGATGAGAGGTCCCATGATCTGCTGCCTGCAAGCTAGAGACCCAGGAAAGCCCATGGGATCAATTCTGCTCTGAGTCTGAAGGCCTGAGAACTGCAAGAGTTGATGGTATAAGTCTCATTCCAAGGATAGGGGAAGATGAGATGGGACATCCCAGCTCAGCAGGCAGGCAGGAAGAAAAAGGGCAAATTCCTCCTCTTCTGCCTTTAGGTTCTGTCACACTCTCAATGAATTGGATGATGCCCACTTACACTAGGAAGGGTAATCTGCCTTACTCAGTCCACCAATTGAAATTCTGGTGTCATCTGGAAGTACCCTCACATCCAGAAAACATGTTTAATCTGGGCATCCTGTGGTGTGCTCAAGTTGATGCTTAAAATTCACCTTCACAGATGGAGCCCATCTATACTTTTTGTATGACGATTGTTGGAGGGGTGGGAAAGCTTCCAGGGAAACAAGTTAATCAGGAGCCAGATGTGGTGACTCACACCTGTAATCCCAGCACTTAGGGAGGCTGAGACTGGTGGATAACCTGAGGTCAGGAGTTTGAGACCAGCCTGGGCAATATGGCAAAATCCTGCTCTACCAAAAATACAAAAATTAGCCAGGTATGGTGGTGGGCACCTGTAATTCCAGCTACTGGAGAGGCTGAGGCAGGAGAATTGCTCAAAGCTGGGAGGCAGAAGTTGTAGTGAGCTAAGACAGCACCACTGCACTCCAGCCTGGGTGACAAGAGCAAAACTCCACCAAAAGTTAACCAGGAAGTGTGGGGACAGTTTGTTCCAGGCAAAGGGATCAGCATGTGCAAAGGCCCAAAGTCTTGGCACACTTGCCTGAGACAGTTATAATGACTTTGCATTGATCAAGGGGAATAATGTGGGTGACCTAAACTCAGAAAGTGAGAGTGAGTTATAGAGAACAGGGCGAACCCGAGAGAAATTGAGGAAAAAGATTCTGTAGACCCTGGTGACTCTCCTGGCTTGAAGGAGACAGTGATTCAGGTGTAACATCCAGGCTACTTGGTGGTCTTGGCAGGCCTCCAGGCTTCTGGTTTCAGAAGAGGTGGGGGATACTGACTTTGGTTTCAGTCATGCCTTTAGAGCATCCATGTTATATCAGATAGGGAGCTGGAGAGATTTGAGCTGCTTGGCTTTTTCTGCAGAAAAGCAAGCCCCAAGTCAGTGTATATGCCCTTCTACAAACTAGAGAATAATGCACCCACCCAGAGTGATCTGTGTTCAAACTTCTTTTATCCACGTCTTCCTTCCCTTTCTACCTCCTGACCAAGGAGGAAACTGTAGCCTGTCTTGGGTATTTGCCATTCTTTCAACATTAGACTCATCCAGTGTTCAAGGAAATTGCTCAGTTTTCTTCACACCATCTGGTATCATTTAGACCCAGCAGCAGCTTGGCTCTACAGGAACTGGGCATTTGAGGGAGTTTTATGCCAATAGCAGGCTGAAAGGTGGGAATAAAGTCAAAGCCATGCCTGAGAAAGTAAACTAGATGGTGTCATGAAGAAAAAGCACAGCTGACTGTGTGCAGTGACTCACACCTGTAATCCCAAGCATTTCAGGAGGCCAAGGTGGGGAGATCAGTTGAGGTCAGTAGTTCAAGACCAGCCCTGGCAACAGAGTGAAACCCCATCTCTACTAAAAATACAAAAAATAGCTGGGTGTGGTAGTGAGCACCTGTAATCCCAGATACTTGGGACACTGAGGTGGGAGGCTGGCTTGAGCTGGGGAGGTGGAAGTTGCAATGAATGGAGATTGTGCCACTGCACTCCACTGACAGAGCAAGACTCCATCTCAAATAAATAAATAAATAAATAAATAAGAAGAGAAAAGAGAGAAAGAGCACAGCACCTCAGTTGCCTGAATTAAAAGAAACCCAGCTGCTGATTTTGCCAGTTTCCTTTGTATTCACTGACTTCTCAAATAATTTAAGAAGAAACTCTCTAGTGGTTTTTAAGGTTCAAATAAACAGTGGTAGTGGCAGTGGATTGAAACTCCATTTCAAGAACCCTGCTCCACTCATTCAGTGTGATCCCTTTCAAGGCCAGTTTTTCTTTCTATGCATTTATTTGATTTTTAGAGTTGGGGTCTCACTTCTTCCCCAGGCTGGAGTGCAGTGGCTTAATCACAGCTCATTGTAGCCTGGAACACTTGTGCTCAAGTGATCTTCCTGCATCAGCCTCCCAAGTAGCTAAAACTAGAGACTTTAAGATCTGCTGGCATGCCTGGCTAATTTATGTTTATTTTATTTTTGTACAGATGAGGTCTCACTGTGTTGCTCAGACTGGCCTTCAACTCAAGAAATCCTTCTGCCTTGTCCTCTCAAAGTGCTGGGAGTACAGACACATGCCATCAACCCTGGATACCTTTAGAAAACAAAAATTCTTTTTTTAGAGAGAGATAGGGTCTTGCTATGTTTTCCAGGCTGGCCTTGAACTCCTGTGAGGCCCTTTATGTGCACACCCAAGCAACCTGGCCACTTGCCCTCTCAGTCACAACCCACACTGCTCCACCACACACATTGCTCATCTTGACCTCAGCTCAATTATTTAACAGATTTATTACCAAACCTGGGTTTTCATGCATGATTTCCAGGAAATGTGAGGGTTGAAATCAAGTTGAACTCCTGTGGTTTTGCTCCTTAACTTGAGTTTTCTCTGTGATTTCTGGAAGACCTTATACTCTCTGTCTTCAGCAATCTCTGCTGGTTGCCTATTTTGATTCTAGGAAGCTTTAACGTAATCTATCCTATTAAACCCAAATAAAATGTTGGCAAGAGTTTTAGCATCAGTCCCCAGAATTGAATAGTTTAACTTGGCTGAGAATTATAAAATCAAATATCCTTGTTATGGGAGGGAATTTTCTTTGCTTGGCTTTTAAAATAAGAAATGCTTTGAACTCTTTCACTGGAGGGTTAAGAAAAAAAAGGAAATGTTTTCAGTTGAATCCCTTTGGCAAAACCACTTCCCCTGCCTTCTCTCAGCAAGTTTGGAGGCTTCAGAATTGTTATGCAAGAGTCTTAGCGTTGAGCCATTTTCCAAGTGTAACTACATATTAGCACCTGTCACCATACCGAAAGACCTGATAATCAGTTTATATTCGCTTGTCAGAACAGAAACATTTAGTGTAAAATCTGATGTGAAATATGAGAGACCCTCACAACACTACTTGATTAGTTTCCAAATATATTTTAGCTGAACCACAGAGATTAATATACCCAAAAGGACTAGAACCTGGCTCTTCCTGGCAAGCTCACTCTTGCCTGCCCCTCTACAAGGCCAAGAGAAACAACTATTCTGATGAACTGTCTTCTATTTTCCCATCAGTCATAATTTTCTCCAGGTTTTTTCTTACTTTTTCATTTATTTGTTATGTAAAATCCATTCAAGAACCTATAAACAGGTTGGGCATGGTGGCTCATGCCAGTAATGCCAGTGCTAAGGAAAGCCAAGGTGGGATAATTGTTTGAGGCTACGGATTCAAGACCAGCCTGTGAAACAGAGTGAGGCTCCATCTCTACAAAAGAAAAAAATTTATAATTAGCTGGGCATGGTGCTGTGCATCTATGATTCTAGTCATTTGAGAAGCTGGGTAGGAGGACTGCCTGAGCCCAGGTGTTAGGGATTGCAATGAGCTGTGATTGTACCACTGCACTCCAGCCTGAGTGCAGAGCAAAACCCTGTCTTATAAATAAATAAGTGAAGTTAAAATACAATGCTTTATTATATTATTATTACATACATTTTTGTCCTATGTTTCCATTAAAATAACAATAAAGAGGTACAAATAGAGGGACAAAATTTAACACTAAAAACCAAAGATAAAATTTTACAAGAAAATTTCTAAAAACTACAGAACCAGAAAAACTGAATGCAATGGATGATTAACTTACATGCTACCTTCTGAACCACAGTAATTTTGTCAAGCTACAAGCAATGGGGAGTCTACAGCCAACTTAAAATTGAACAGCCTACACCTTTTCTTTCTGACATAATAAGTGTTTTTTCTTTCCTTGACTCCCCATGTTTGTGGTTTTGGGTAAATCAGAAGCCCTCCATCCTAGAGATATCCACTATTCTCACCTTGATCTCATCTGAGGAGCACAGGTTGGGGCCTAATAGCTAATTTCTCATCAGGAACCATGAAGATCAAAAGCTGTCAGGATGGCATATCCAACATGTTGAGAGGAAATAAAACACTGTGAACCAATAACTTTATATCAAGCAAAACTAAAGTCACTATAAATGCATGTTTTATTTTTAAGGTTTTCTTTTCCCTGACCAAAAAACAGCTCATAAAGCAGGAATTATAAGCCTATGTTAAACGGGCACATAAAATATAAAGGTGTATTTTGTGAAAATAACAGCATAGAGGAAATGGAAAAGTCTGAGATGGGTTTGTTTATTGGTTAGTTCTACCAATATTTAAGGCAAAAATTATAACAATTCTCCTCAATCTCTTTTAGAAGGCAGAAGCAGAGGGAACGCTTTAGGCCAGCATCACCCTAATATCAAAATGAAGCAAGAATATTACAAGAAAAGGAAGTGACCAACTCATAACTTTCATGTAAATAGATACAAAAATTCTCAAAAGAATTAGCCACTGTAATCCACCAACATGTCTAAAGAATTATATATTACAATCAAGTAGAATTTATTCAAGTTATGCACGACTTGCTTAGTACTTGAAAAATGAATTAATGTAACTATCACATCACTTTCTAAAGAAGAAAATGTTAAACTATAACATTTTCTAAAGAAGAAAATGTTAAACTATAAAAATTGGCAAGGTTGCAGAGAAAAGCTAATTCTTACACACTATTGGTAGGGATGTAAATTAGTTCAGCCAGTATAAAAAACACTTTGGAGATTACTGGAATGATTTAAAATGAACTACCATTAAACCCAGCAGTCCCATTACTGGGTGTATGCCTAAAGAAAAATAAATCATTCTAACAAAAAGATATCTGCACCCATATTTTCATCACAACACTATTCACAATAGCAAAGACATGGAATCAACCTTGGTGCCTATTAGTGGTGGATTGGATAAAGCAAATGTGGTATATATAAACCATGGAATACTATTCTGCCATAAAAGAATGAAGTAATATCATTTGTAGACACAAGGATGCAGCTGGAGGTCATCATTCTAAGTGAATTAATGCAGAAACAGAAAACCAAATACCACATGTTCTCACTTATTAGTAAGAACTAAACACTGGGTACATGTGGACATAAATATGTGAACAATAGACACAGGGAACTACTGGAGGGGGGCGAGGACTGAAAATCTACCTATCAGGTACTATGCTCACTACTTGGGTGATGGAATTGTTGATACCCCAAACATCAGCTTCATGAAATGTACCCATGTAATAAACCTGCACTTGTATCCCCTGAACCTAAAATAAAAGTTTAAATTATAAAACAATAAACATAAACTAAAAGAAATCAAACCAGCAGACTGAATTACCCTTTACCTATGGATAAAGACATATTCCTGTACATGACCAGCTATTAGGAGACCTAGTGTGGTCAAAGAATTTCTAATTTCTCATCATACACCAGATCCTCAGCATCACAACAAGACTTATTTTTGAGAGAAAAGTATGTGGGATAATGGGATGGAGGAGGAAGAATTACGATAACTATTAGTTCTAGTTTTTATAGCTAGCAATAATATCCATTTGGTAACAATTAGTGTATTACTAAATAAAATATGTTGTCTATAGACTATTTATAGTGCTTAAATAAACTACCTTCTAAAGGTTAAAAAAAATTTACAAGTTTATATCAATTAATGAAGAGAAAACATTTGACAAAATCCAACACATTAATAATAATAACTCTCAGTTAACTAAAAATAAATATGAAATTCCTCAATGTGATAAATACTACATACAAAACACCCACAACTAACATCATACTTACTGGTTAGACACATGAGGCTTTCCCACCAAGATCAGGAACAAGGCAAGGATATCCCTTCCCAACACTATACTACAAGTTCTACCTAATTTAATAAAGCATAAAAAGGAAATAAAAAAGATATACTGGTCATTAAGGAATAAATAGAACTGTTTTATTCACAGGTAACATAATTGTCTAAGAAGAAAATCTGATATAACTGACAAAAACTACTCTTGGAACTAATAAATGATTATACAAGGTTGTAGTATACAAGATTAATATATAAAAATTAATCAGTTTCTTATATTCTGGGAGTGAACAAGTGGAAACTGGAGTTAAAAACACAATGCCACTTTCCTCATTGCCCCCCAAAACAATATACTTAGGAATACATATAGCAAAATATGTACAGAATCAATGTAAGGAAAACTACATAACTCTAATGAAATAAAACACATAATGGCTGAATAAATGGGAAGACATTCCATGCTCACAGATAGAAAGATTTAATACTGTCAAGACTCACGCCTGTAATCCCAGCACTTTGGGAGGCTGAGGTGGGTGGATCATGAAGTGAAGAGGTAGAAACTATCCTGGTCAACATTGTGAAACCCTGTCTTTACTAAAAATACAAAAAAATTGGCTGGGCATGGTGGCACATACCTGTAATCCCAGCTACTCAGGAGGCTGAGCCCAGGAGGCAGAGGTTGCAGTGAGCTGAGATCACACCATTGCACTCCAGCCTGGGTAACAGAAGCAAAACTCTGTCTCAAAAAAAAAAAAAAATTAGGTATTTAACAGGTCAAAGACCAAACAAAACACTAAATAAAACAAGAATGAAATAAAAACAAAACTACCAAAATGCAATGACAGGGTCAATTAACCAAGTTGTTGAAAACTAAAAATAATTTATGTGAAACAATCAGTTAACTGAAGCCAGTTTTTCCATTTTATGAATATACTTGTATAAATACATACATTATCATGAATTCTTTGTAGTGAAATCACTTCTCTTTAATATAATATCTAGACGGTATTTACAGCATGAAAATTACTCACAATATCGGGTTAATGTGTTGATTATCAAACATGTTTTTAAGCTGTGGAAACTCTTAGATGTTTCCATCAGGAAACAGCAATGAGAAACTTAGATTTTATTAACAGTTTTACACTCAAAGCTAATTATACCCTTAAAAAATAATGTCTGGCTCTGTCAGGGCAATACACAAAATAAACTACTAAATGTAACATCCTAGTGTGAAATGTAAAACTTGTGCAAAGATGTTTAATTTTCTAGATCAAACACAGCTTCGCAGATGGTTTAGATCTGGGAATGTATGCACATTGTACATCTTTGTAATTGTTATTCCTTAAATTCAGGACTTTTCATTCTGAGAACACAGTGGTGTGGTTTTCTACCACATTTCATGGTTGCAGAATACTTGACTTGAACCCACAGCATGGGCATGCAAGGGCACAGAACACTATGCTTTGTGGGTTGGGCTTGGTGTTAATTAGGATTGGTTTCAACTATAAATGACATAAATTCCAAACTGACATTGGCCTACTTCAGACCAATTGGGATGACAACTATAAAAAAGAAAACAAACAGAAAATAAGTGTTTGTAAGGATGTGGAGAAATTGTGGATTGTTGATGGGACTATAAAATGGTACAGCTATTATGGAAAACAGTAAGGCAGTTCCTCAAAAAATTAAAAACAAGAATTACCATATGATGTAACAATTACATTTCTGCACATATACCCAAAAGAACTGAAAGAGGGTCTTGAAGAGATAATTGTAAACCCATGTGCATAACAGCATTATCCACAATAGCTAAAATGTAGAAACAACTCAAGTGTTCATTGAGAAAGAAATAAACAAAATGTGGCATATACATAGAATATTGTACATGCTTAAAAAGAAAGAAAATGGGGAGGGAGGAAGATGGCGCTCTAGAAACAACTCACAATTGCAGCTCTCAGTCAAGACGCAGAGGGTGAGTACACACTGCATTTCCAGATGGATATTTTTAGACCACAGAGCGGGAAAAAGCCCAGGTGTAAGAGGGACGCAGGACGCAGGCACAGCAGTATTCGCACACACGGGTCTGGGCGCCCTGTTAAACTGGCAATTTGAGACTTGAAAGAGCAGATTGCAATGTTCGTCTGATTGAATGGGTTTTGGTCAGTGAACCAGACCAGGAGATTTCTGGGAGGTGAACTGTGAACCAATGCAGCGGGTCACTGCACGCGAAATCACACAGATCCCGGTGCCTTTTCGGCTGGAGGATGAGGCAACTGGGAGAGAGTCAATCCTACAACTTAAAAAAAGAAAAAAAAAGCAAAAAGGCTCAGAGTCAGGGAGCCAAGTGATCAGGCTCAATGGGTCCCATCCCCACAGGGACAAGCAATACGGTGAGTCGGAGTGCCCGGGGTTGACAGTTCCACTGCAGGAGCAGCTGAAGCCATGGCTGTGCAGCTCGGTGGGGGAGGGGCATCCGCTATCTCCGAGAGCTTCAGCCCCTACTGAGGTACCCACCCATTGCTGAGGCAGTCAGCCATTGCCAAGGCAACCCACAATAACAGAGTGACTCCGCCACCAGGGCAGAGCCCACATCAGCAGGGCGGAGCCTACATCAGCAGGGCGGAGCCCAAAACAGCAGGAGTGAGCCCACAGAAAAAGGGCGGACCTCACGCCAGCAGGGCGGAGCCTCAGCAGCCAAATAGTGACTAGACTGCCCCCTAGCTGGGAAAGACAGTGCAATGGATACTCAGAAATAAAGCCCTGGCCGGGCGCGGTGGCTCAAGCCTGTAATCCCAGCACTTTGGGAGGCCGAGGCGGGTGGATCATGAGGTCAACAGATCGAGACCATCCTGGTCAACATAGTGAAACCCCGTCTCTACTAAAGATACAAAAAATTAGCTGGGCCCGGTGGCGCGTGCCTGTAATCCCAGCTACTCGGGAGGCTGAGGCAGGAGAATTGCC
>JAPYYA010004079.1:0-12181 GCA_028533165.1 Leontopithecus rosalia | reverse complement strand
TCACATCTTCTAGTTACTGCATCTCAATTGGGGAATGCGTTGTTTCTTAGAAAAAGCTCCAAACGATAAAGATAGTAGTCTATTGGATAAAGGTCCAGTGACTAAAAAGGTCATGACAAAATTTCATAGCCTAAGTCTCTTAACTTTGCTTTAGTGGCTTGTGACATGTGAAGTCAAGACCTTGTCTATAAAACTGTAGCTTCTTGTGCTAACCAAAGGACATTGTTTTTAAATCACATTTTTCATGCATAATTTAAATTTCTTGATCATACACTGCTGCCATCATTGTTTCATTTGGGTTTAAATAATAATAATTAGCTCCTTTGTAGATCATCAAACACCCTTCAGAATTTTTTTGGTTGCAATGATAATGGTGGCAACACATTAGGGATACCAGCCTCCAGCGATTGTATAAATGGCCATCAGTTGTCAAACAGTACACCTTTTTTTTTTTTTTGGCCACATGTTATGATTTGCTCCAAAAATGGATTTCCGCTGTTTTGAATCTTAATGAGCACACTTCCAACTGTCTCCATGCTTGATCATCCCTCAAGAGGGTACTCAGGTCCATTTTTATACTTTTCCCCAGTCACAGCGGAAACTCCTTAAGTCTGCTGCAAGCCTTCAATTTGTTGTTTTTGAGTTCAATTTCACTTTGGCTCTTAATTGATCTTTGCTTAAAATGGACTTTGATCTCCCCTAAAGTTCATTTTTGAAATTCAGATCCCCAGAACAAGATTTTTCAAACGAACACTGAGTAGTTCCTTTGCTAGCAGAACCCTCTAAGGCCAAATTGATATTTCTTCCTTCCTCATTTGCATTATGTCCCAGTTCAAAATTATACAAAAAGTATTCACAATTCTTCTGTGGATACTATAGTATTTATTTCTCTGGTAAACAATAAACAATAACAAAACTCAATATCAAAGAAAATTAGGAGCATACTATAATTCTATATGGCACAACTGGAAACATACGTTATGCCAATTTTACTAATTGCAGTCAATTTTCAACTGATCTAATATTAGCAATTTCATGTGGTAGCATCCACAAGTTAATCAACAAATACTTACTGAGAATTTACTATATGCTAAAACCTGTCTCGTATCTTTACAAACAGATATCCTGAAAACTCACTTGGAAATAGGAAATTCATTAATTCCAAAGACTCTAGTGAAGAAAAAATCTGGTGTCATACTATTATTTTTTTAATCCATAAAAATGTATACTTTCCCCCATGTTACAGTTACATATATTATGTTGTAAAGACGTTAAGTGGATCCTAAACTTTTTAAACTAAATTTTTAATATGGTACAACCAAAGTTCAGCACTAAATAACCATTTTTTTCAATGATTTTAACTTTTAAAAGTTAAAACGTGCCTACATTTGTTATATACTACTTTGAAGCTTCAAGAGGCTTTTGTTTGTGATAAATAACAACTAACATATATTTATAAATGTTTCTAAAGTATCCCCATATACATGATTCTCATTTAAGATAGCAGGCAAAGACAATACAAAATTTGCTCTAGTAATGAAATGAATTATTAGTAAAAACTTACAGGTAAATAATATTTGTGTGTATGCATTTAAAAAAATAATGTAAAACATTAAAATCTTGTGTCACTGAACTTCTGTAATGCACAGGAAAATAAACCCACTTTACTGTGATTAAGCATCACTGCCCACTGCAGATGGACCAAAAGTTTCTCTAGTACGCATTAACTGGACATCTTTGTCAGCCATACAGGTATCACAGCCCCATACTGCAGATGCTTCTGCAGTTAAGAGGCCATAAGCTGTTTCAGTCATTCCAGTACAGATCCGATGAAACCATTTCTGACAAGAGGCCTCACATAAGATGGCATCCTGATCATCGTTCACCTCATTTGTACAAATTCCACAAGGATACACTGGGTCAGAAGATGAATGGCCATGACGGCTTGGGTGAAGAGAAGATTTATTGCTTTTCTCAGTGGTGCAGGTATCGGCTGCACCTCTTGGTTGTCGTGGCTTATTCTGTGTCCCATTTGCATGGTTATTGTTTGTTGCTTCAGTGCTACTTGAACGGCTGTTCTCTTGATTTACTGCATTGTTTCGATTAACATTTTTTAATTCAATATTACTCTGATTCACTGTGTCATCCATATTCAAATGAGGTGGATGAGCAGATGAATTTTGATTAGCGTTTTTGGTTGCTCCTTGAGTAAAGTCTTGTTTTGGGGCTGGTGCTTTTGCTTGACCCCCAAAAGTGTTTGGAGGAGGAATAAAAGAATGATTAGATTCTAACGGAGAAGTAAAATTTGAATTGTTTCCGGGAACAAAATTAGATGCCAAATCGGGGTTAGAAACTTGGCTAACATTCTGTGGAGGAATCTGATTGAAATTTTCAGCAGGATTTTGTCTAAAATGTTGATTAGGCATGTTGACATTCTGACTTAGTGCATTATTGTAAGATGGATTACCAAAACTTGAATTATCATGTGGCCCAAAGTTAAAAGCATGAGGTCGATTAAAACCCATGCCCAGAGGATTCTGAGGAAATGGGTGTGGCTGGTTCCTGAGTGAGTAAGGACCACAGTATGGGGAAGACATTCTTGGGGGAACGTGAGGTGGCATTCTGAATGTGCTATAACCGCCAAAGCCAGGATAACCAGGGCCAAGATATGGATTTGACGACGGTAGCGGTTTATAGGAAATAGTATTATAGTTGTCATCAAACGGATTAGCAGCCACTAGATGGTCAGAGTTTGGATTCGGTGGTGGCGCATACTCAGACAATGGAGGAAAAGAAGGTCCCTGAAATGAGAATGTAAAGTAAAATACACGTTTTTGATCAAATACATTATTAAAATTGTCCTGTTACCTTAATACCAGTGAATCTAGTTTTAGTCAAATTTCTCCTGCAATGTTACAAACATTTATTATCTTCACTTGACCTTTCAATTATGATTAATGTTTATATTTAATTATACTTGCTGATAAAAATATTTAGGTTTATTTCATTTACGAAAGAAAATAAGGTATCATTTTCTGAGCTCAAATCCACTGTAACTTCAAACCCCCAAATTATTTAACTTTCAAAAGAAGCTTCATTATCCTAATTTTCATTTAATATGCTTACCTGTAACGAGAATCTTTCACTTAAATACTAAAGCAGTCTAACCTAAAATATCTTTTATACACCAAATAGTCATAAAATTAAGTAACAAGAATCAGAATCTAAAGTTTTCCACTAGCTTCCCCATGTTGGCCAGTGTGGTCTCAAACTCCAGGCCTCAAGTGATCCATTCACCTCGGCCTCCCAAAGTGCTGGGATTACAGCCCCCACACCCAGTCTAAGAGCAAGTATTTTATTTATTAATTAATTAATGAGATGAAGTTTTACTCTTGTTGCCCAGGCTAGAGTGCAATGGCACGATCTCAGCTCACTGCAACCTCTGCCTCCCAGATTCAAGTGATTCTCCTGCCTCAGCCTCCCAAGTAGCTGGGATTACAGGTGTCCACCACCACGCCTGGCTAATTTTTTTTTTTTTGCAGTTTTAGTAGAGACATGGTTTCTCAATGTTGGTCAAGCTGGTCTCGAACTCCCGACCTCAGGTGATCCACCTCAGCCTCCCAAAGTGCTGGGGTTACAGGCACGAGCCACCTTGACAAGCATTTTAATTTGTCCGCTCACACTTCCTTTTTGTTATATCTACTGTATGTCTACCGCGTGACAATAGCCACTAGTTACAGACTTTAAAACAAAAAGTATAATCACTGCAGAATTCACTATTGGTTCTGAATGAGGATAGGAAACAAAACTTATGACCAAGTTTAAATTTACCTCAACAGCCTAATCATACAAGCAAAGAAAAATGGTTGTTAAAGAAAATGTCAATTTACCTGTGTATTTGCCTTGCGTTTTTTCTTGTCTGGGCTTCCTAGCTGTATACCTGGTCCTCCTAACCCATCCAGTCCACTATCACCACCTAAAAAACAAATTCAGATTATTTTCCACTTGTGATTTTTTGTATCTCAAATTAATATCTATTACATTTACCTGTTAATTCTTTCTATTTTTGTTAGACAAGAGCAATACTAAGCTTTCATTATCTTTATTTTCCAAAAAGTCTTGCCCATAGTTACAGCCAGAAATAGCCATTCATCACTGCTTCCATATTTATTATTCTTTCAGAGAAAAAGAAAATCTCTCTCTCACTCTCAAACCTTTAGTGATCTGGTTTCCTGTTTAATAGGCCACCACTATTACTAGTTTCTGGTCTACCTTTCCAAAGATAACCTAGATATATTCAAGTATAATTTTTTTTTGGCGGGAAGGACACAAGTGATAGACAAGCAAAGTGTACCTTGCTTTCTTAGTTGAAGATCATTCCATATCGCTACATTTAGAACTGCTTTATTTTCTAATAACTGAGTAGTATTCTATAGTGTGATTACACCATGATTCATTAAACTAGTGCCCTCAGTATTGATGAATGCATGTTTCCAAACCTCTGCGGTAGCTGCGATAAAAATCCATGTATAAACGCCTTTAGAGGGATCTACAAGTAATTATGGCATCAAAAGTATGTGCCTTTTAATTCTTAAAGATACCGTTTAAATGCACCAATGTTTCCAATTATTGTTTTCTCAACAGTATAAAATCAAGGAAAGCAAAAACTTGATTATCAATCTAAGAGGTTAAAAAAGTTTATGAAAGGAATTTTTCCAGTTTTAAAAAAACATTTTATTATGGAGAATTCTGAACATATACAACATGGATAGTGGAATAAAATTAACCTCATATGCCTATCACCCAGCCCTAATAACCATCCAGTCATGTTCACATCTTGTGTTTTCTATTTATTTATTTATATTAAGTTCTGGGGTACATGTGCAGATCAATTCTTCAATTAACAATCTTGTGTTTTCAACACCACCTTCACCTCTCTCCATCCAGTACAACTTTGGAAAAAATTTCAGACATCATTTTATTTGGAAATATTTCAGATGTATTTCTAAAAACTAAGAACTTAAAAAAAACCCTCAAAATACAATGCCATTCTCACCACTACAGAAATTAACAATAATCCTTCATATAATTTCATACCCAATCCAAATACCTCATACTATCTGTATAGTTTGTTTAGACTGGGATTGAAATATGGTCCTTAGATTACAACTGGTTGACAGGTCTTTTAATTGATGGATTTCCCTCCATTACTCTTGTTTTTCTTACACTGTATTAATTGAAAGAACCAGGTTGATTATTGTTCCAATTGTTATTATTATTATTATTATTATTTTTTGAGACGGAGTTTCGCTCTCGTTACCCAGGCTGGAGTGCAATGGCGTGATCTCGGCTCACCGCAACCTCCGCCTCCTGGGTTCAGGCAATTCTCCTGCCTCAGCCTCCTGAGTAGCTGGGATTACAGGCACGTGCCACCATGCCCAGCTAATTTTTTGTATTTTTAGTAGAGATGGGGTTTCACCATGTTGACCAGGATGGTCTCGATCTCTTGACCTCGTGATCCACCCGCCTCGGCCTCCCAAAGTGCTGGGATTACAGGCTTAAGCCACCACACCCGGCCTATTGTTCCAATTATTATGCTACCATCTTTTAGCTCCAACCCCTTTTAGTGACACTGGGACTGGGATTTTGCAAATTACATTTTTCTTTTGCTAGGCTCTTCTCACAGCTCTAAAGGGATACTTGAACGGGAGGTGATAGAGAATTTCTGCTCCTCCTGTCTGCTTGCTCTTCCTATCTCTATCATGCCAACAGGACTTCTCTTTGGCACTGGTAGTTCATCCCACTCCCCAAACCAGCTTAAACATGTCTTCTCAGACATATTAGTACCAGCCAGGCAGCACCTCAATCTCCAAGTCTGACTCCAAGCTCTACGGAATCTACATTCCAAGCCTCTAGGTTCTCATAATGCCAAATTCACTTCTTTGTTTACCAAGTCCCACATGCGGAAGTTGCTTCCTGCAGTTACTTTCTATGCTACCTCACTTTGCTTTCTTTTGGTTCTTCAACACCTGCTTAATTCCTTATATAAAATTATATTACAAATTTATATTACATTAAATTACGAGTGTGATTTATGTTTTCTAGCCTAGAATGATATATCTGGATTTTGCTGATTGTATTCCCTTGATAGAGTTTAACATGCTCCTTATTTTCTATAAATTGATATTGGGTGTAGACCAGCGGTCCCCAACTTCTTGACACTAGGGGAGAGTGGTTGGGGGTGGGAGGTGGGGATGGTTTTGGGATGAAACTGTTTCACCTCAGATCATCAAATATTAGATTCTCATAAGGAGCACACAACCTAGATCCCTCGCATGTGCAGTTCAAAATAGGGTTTACCCTCCTATAATAATCTAATGCTGCCACTGATCTGACAGGAGGTGGAGCTCAGGCAGGAATGCTCACTCACCAACCACTCACTTCTTGTTGTGTGGCCTGGCTCCTAACAGTCCATGGACTGGTACCAATCTGTGGCCCAGGGGCTGGGGAACCCTGGTCTAGACTATAGGCTTGATCAGATTCAGATTTCTGTTTTTTGCAAGGCTGCTCCATAGGTGATGATCTGTTTTTCCATTAGAAGGCACAAAATTTCTGGTTGATTTTCTTTAGCAGTTGCATTAGTTTTCTATTGTTGTATAACAAATTACCACATAATTGGTCACTTAAACCACTGTCCACTTAAATAGAAGTAGAATGAACACTTCCTAAATCATTCTATTAGGCCAATATTACCTTGATACCAAAGCTAGACAAAGACATCACAAAGAAAAAACAAAAACAAAAAAACTACAGACTAATATCTCTTAAGAATACAGATGCAGCCGAGTGTGGTGGCTCATGCCTGTAATCCCAACACTATAAGAGGCTGAGGCAGGGGATTGCTTAGGCCCAAGAGTTTGAGACCAGCCCAGAAAACACAGTTAGATCCCATTGCTATGTTAACATTAAAAAATTTAAACTTAAAGGAAAATAGCCAGGTATGGTGGCACATGCCTGTAGTCCCAGCTACTCAGAAGGCTGAGGTGGGAGGATATCTTGAGCTCAGAAGTTAGAGCCTACAGTGAGTGTGAACATGCCACTGCAATCCAGCCTGGGCAACAGAGCAAGACTCTATCCAAGAAAAGGAACAAAGATGCAAAAATTCTCAACAAAATACTAGCAAAACAAATTCAGCAGAATATTAAAAAAAATAATACATCATGACAAAGTGGGATTTTTCCCAGAAATGGAAGGTTAATTCAACATATTAAATCAATCTAATATGCTATATTAATAAAGAGAAATACACATGATCATTTCAATGGATGCAGAAAAGCATTTGACAAACTCTATTACCAAGGTAGGGCCTAAGTGGCTGATGAGAACCAGCTTCAGTCCAGGCACAGTGGCTCATACCAGTAATCCCAGTACTTTAGGAGGCTGAGATGGGCAAAACACTTGAGGTCAAGAGTTTGAGACCAGCCTAGCCAACATGGCAAAACCCTGTCTCTACTTAAAAAACAAAAATTAACGAGGTATAATGGCGGGCACCTGTAATCCCAGCTACTTGGGAAGCTGAAGCAGGGAGAATTGCTTGAACCTAGGAGACAGAGGTTGCAGTGAGCTGAAATCATGCCACTGCACTCCAGCCTGGGTGACAGAGAGACTCTGTCTCAAAAAAAAGGAAGCTGTGATTCACGGCTCTCAGGGAGAAAAATGAAAATGGTGAGTGAATTAAGCACCTTCAAATGAAATATCCAGCTTACTCACATTGCGACTGACCAGGTGAACAACTTAACCCACAGAGAATGAAGAAAAATGAGGTAGGGCAACTGCCCACCCAGGGGCAGCACAGAACAAAAAAAAAAAAACCCACCTCCAGCCAAGGGAATTAGTGAGTGACTGTGTGACCCCAGGAAACCACGCTTTTCCCATGGATCTTTGCAACCCATGGATCAGGAGATTCCCTCATGAGCCCATGCCACCAGGGCCTTAGGTCCGATATACAGAGCTGTGTATGCAGAGTCTTAACAGAGCAGCCACTCAGGCACACACACAGACCCAGGAGTTTCATATACTCTGGCCCCAGAAATCCCTGTAAAAATGATTTTAAAAAAGAATCCTGCAAGGCAGGAAGTCCACCCATACACTCCCTAGGAAGGTGGCTGAATCCATGGAGTCAAGCAGCTTTATTCTGCAGACCCCACTTCTATGGCACCTCCCAAGTTAAGATCCACTGACTTGGAATTCCAGACAGCCAGCACCAACAGACTGGAGACTGGCTGAGACAGAGCAAGTTCCCGGGGGAGGTGTGGCCACCATCTCTGTAGTTCAGTTGACTCAACTGTTCTAGCCTGCTGGGTCTAGGGAGTTCAGGCAATCTGGAAGACGGGGGAGTCCTCTACAAAGCAGCACAGCTGCTATGCCAGATCACGGCCAAACTAATTCTTTAAGTGGGACCCTGATCCATCCCTTCTCACAAGGCAGAGCCTCCCTGCAGGAATTTCAGCAACTCCAGGCAGGGTTATACAAGCAGAATTCTGATCTCTCCCCAGGACAGAGCACCTGGGGAAATGGGTAGCTGCTGTCTCTGCAGTTCAGTCAACTCAGTCTTTCCTGCCTGCTGGCTCTGAAGAGTCTAGGTAGTCTGGAAAAAGAAGGGTTCCCCCAGTGCAGCACACTTGCTCTACCAAAAAGCAGGCAGATGGCTTTTTTTTTCTTTTTTTTTTTAAGATGGAGTTTCACTATGTTGCCCAGGCTGGAGAGCAGTGGCATGCTCTCAGCTCACTGCAATCTCTGCCTCCTGGGCTCAAGCTATCCTCCTGCCTTAGCTTCCTGAGTGGCTGGGGTTACAGGCATAAGCCACTGCACCCAGCCCCCAGAATGTGGTAAAACCTCTGAACAGGGACCTCCGGCCACCTCCTATAGAAGAATTCAAGCCAGCAACAAGTCTGTACCACCCTGGAATGGAACTCGCAGAGGAAGGAGCAGGTTGCCACCTTTACACAGCCTTCACTGGTGATATCTCCAGGTACAGGAAAAACGGAGGCAACTAGGGTCTGGAGCAATCTCCCAGAAAACTGCCACAGCCCTACAGAAGAGTGGCCTGAATGTTAAAAGAAAAACAAGAAAACAGAAAGCAAAGACAACATCATCAACAAAAACAACCCGGGAAAAACCCCTTCCAAAGGTCAGCAACCTCAAATATCAAAGATAGATAAGCCCAAAAAGATGAGAAAGACTCAATGCAAAAATGCTGAAAACTCAAGAGCAAACAGAGTGCCTTTTATCCTCCTAATGATCACAACACTTCTCCAGCAAGGGCACAGAACTGGGCTGAGGCTGAGATGGCTGAATTGGCAGAGTAGGTGTCAGAAGATCAGTAATAAGGAACTTCACTGAGCTAAAGGAGCATGCTGTAATCCATTGCAAAGAAGCTAAGCATGATGATAAAACAATACAGGTGCTGATAAGTAGAATAGCCAGTTTAAAGAGGAATATAACTGACATGATGAAGCTGAATAACACAACATGAGAACCTCACAATGCAATCACAAGTAGCAATAGCAGAACAGACCAACTGAAGGAAAGAATCTCAGAGCTTGAAGATAATCATTCTGAAGTAAGAGAGGCAGGCAAGAATAGAGAAAAAATAATGAAAAGGAATGAACTAAACCTCCAAGGAATATGGAATTATGTAAAGAGAATAAATCTATAACTCATTGGTGTCCCTGAAAAAGAGGGGGAGAATGGAACCAAGTTGGAAAACATACTTCAGGATAACATCCAGAAGGACATCCCCAACCTAGTAAGACAGGTCAACATTCAAGTTCAGAAAATCCAGAGAACCCCAATAAGATACTGCACAAGAGATCAACCCCAAAACACATAATCATCAGATTGTCAGAGGTCAAAATGAATAAAAAAAAAGTTTAGGGCAGCCAGAGAGAAAGGCCAGGTCACCTACAAAGGAAAACCAATCAGACTAACAGTAGACCTCTCAGTAGAAACCCTACAACCCACAAGGGATTAGGGGCCAATGTTCAACATTCTTAAAAAAAAAAAATTCTCACCAAGAATTTCATATCCAGCCAAATTAAGCTTTAAAGGCAAAGGAAAAATAATACCATTTTCGGATAAGCAAATGCTGAGGGAATTCATCACCATTGGGCCTGCCTTGCAAGAGTTCCTGAAGGAAGCACTAAATATGGAAAGGAAAAACTGTTACAGGCCAGTACAAAGACACACTAAGGTACACAAACCAATGATACTATGAAGTAATCACATAAACAAGCCTGCAAAATAACGAGCTAGCATCATGATGACAGGATCAAATTCACATATAATAATATTAATTTTAAATGTAAATGGCATAAATGCCCCAATTAAAATACACAGAATGGAAAGCTGGATTAAGAGTTAAGACCCATCATTAGGCTATCTTCAAGAGACCCCTATCTTATATGCAAAAACACATATAGGCTCAAAATAAAAGGATGGAGGAAAATTTTATCAAGCAAATGAAAAACAGGAAAAAGCAGGGGTTGCAATCCTTGTTCTTGACAAAACAGACTTTAAACCAACAGAGATAAAAAAAAAACAAGAGCATTACATAATGGTAAAAGGTTCAATTCAACAAGAATAGCTAACTATCCTAAATATATGCACCCAAAACATGAACACCTAGATTCATAAAGCAAGTCCTTAGAGACCTATAAAGACACTCCGACTCCCACACAATAATACTGGGAGACTTTAACACCCCAGTGAAAATATTAGAGAGATCACTGAGACAGAAAATTAACTCACAGGACCTGAACTTAGCTCTGGATCAAGAGAACCTGAAAGATACATACAGAATTTTCTACCCCAAAACAAAAGAATATACATTCTTTTCATCATCACATGGCACTTACTCTAAAATTGATCACAATCAGAAGTAAAATACCCAGCAAATACAAAAGAACTGAAATCATAACAGTCTCTCAGACCACAGCACAATCAAATTAGAACTCAAGACTAAGAAATTCACTGAAAACCCACAACTACATGAAAATTGAACAACTTGTTCCTGAATGATTCCTGGGTAAATAATGAAATTAAGGCACAAATCAAGAGGTTCTTTGAAACTAAAGAGAACAAACATACCAGAATTCTCTGGGACACAGTTAAAGCAGTATTAAGAGGGACATTTGTAGCACTAAATGCCCACATAAAAAAGCTAAAAAGATCTCAAATTACCAAGCTAACATCACAACTAAATGAACTAGAGAACCAAGAGCAAACAAATCCCAAAGCTAGCAGGAGAAAAGAAATAAGCGAAATAAGAGCATAACCGAAAGAGCTAGAGACACACACACAAAAAAAAAAACCTTTAAAAATCAATAAATCAATTGGTATTTTAAAAAATTTAATAAAATAGAAGGGAACGAACCAAGATGGCCGATCACTAACATCTCGGGATTGCAGCTCGCAGTTAAAGCTCATAGAACTAGAGGAGGCCACACTTTCAGACAAATTCTGGACACCCAGGAGCAGAAGATTCCCAGTGGAGGAGCCACGCGGGGCAGAAGTTTCGCCAGCACCGCAGCGCACCGGTCTCGCCGGCACCTCCGCACGGCAGCTCTCGGAGCTGACTAGGCAGGGCTGGCTCCCCTTCTGACTGAGGTTTGGAGGAGCCGTGCGGGTTCCCAGCGCTGACTCCTGAGGCCGGCGCAGCAGTTGTGCCGGCACCTCGGCACAGAGTGAACGCGACTGGTTCCCCTTCTGACTGAGGTTTGGAGCTCCGGAAAGGCAGACTCGCCTATTACGGACACAAGAAGGAAGCCAGACAGGAGAAGCCTGGGCAGAAAAACACCATCAGTCTTAACGCCGCTGTTCCTGGCCCTGGGACTAACATCTTGGACGTCCACTCAAGAGACCTACTGAAAGCTGGCAATTTCAAAGACGACAGGAGGAAATTTACAATGATGGGAAGAAACCAGCGTAAAACGGCTGAGAATACTCAAAATCAAAACCCCTCTCCCTCTAAAAAGGATCACACTTCCTCATCAACAATGGAACAAGACTTGATGGAGGAAGAGCGCATCCCATTAACAGAATCAGGCTTCACGTCAGGGATAATAAAAAACTTCCGTGAGTTAAAAGAACATGTTGTAGCCCAATGTAAAGAAACTAAGAA
>JAPYYA010004078.1:0-12181 GCA_028533165.1 Leontopithecus rosalia | reverse complement strand
GTGTTCTTCTTTGATGGGTGTTTCATGGATATTTAGCATCCTGTGACTTGGTCCACGTGTTCTTCTTTGATGGGTGTTTTTTGGATATTTAGCATCCTGTGACTTGCTCCACGTGTTCTTCTTTGGTGGGTGTTTCATGGATATTTAGCATCCTGTGACTTGCTCCACGTGTTCTTCTTTGGTGGGTGTTTCATGGATATTTAGCATCCTGTGACTTGGTCCACGTGTTCTTCTTTGGTGGGTGTTGGATGGATATTTAGCATCCTGTGACTTGGTCCACGTGTTCTTCTCTGATGGGTGTTTGATGGGTATTTACCATCCTGTGCCTTGGTCCACGGGTTCTTCTTTGATGGGTGTTTGATGGGTATTTAGCATCCTGTGACTTGGTCCATGTGTTCTTCTCTGATGGGTGTTTGATGGGTATTTAGCATCCTGTGCCTTGGTCCACGTGTTCTTCTCTGATGGGTGTTTGATGGGTATTTACCATCCTGTTCCTTGGTCCATGTGTTCTTCTTTGGTGGGTGTTTGTTGGATATTTAGCATCCTGTGACTTGGTCCACGTGTTCTTCTTTGGTGGGTGTTTCATGGATATTTAGCATCCTGTGCCTTGGTCCACGTGTTCTTCTCTGATGGGTGTTTGATGGGTATTTAGCGTCCTGTGACTTTGAGCCTTGTGTTCTTCTTTGGTGGGTATTTGATGAGTATTTAGCCTCCCACGCCTTGGTCCACTGTTCTTCTTTGATGTCTGCACCCCAGGCCCACACCACGATTTCAGGTCATCTTATGTACTTGCTTTCATCAGGGAAGTCTGTCCGTCCTGCTACCGTAGAAGACCTGAAGAAACTTCGGTATCTGGAATGCGTTATTAAGGAGACCCTTCGCCTTTTCCCTTCTGTTCCGTTATTTGCCCGTAGTCTTAGTGAAGATTGTGAAGTGGGTAAGTATGCTATACCTAAGTAGAAGGGAGAGGGAAATTTTTTAATGTCTGTCCTGCTCCCATCTCATGACGTATTGACTACTTCTTGACAGCGGGTTACAGAGTTCTGAAAGGCACGGAGGCTGTCATCATTCCGTATGCTTTGCACAGAGATCCAAGATACTTCCCCAATCCCGAGGAGTTCCAGCCCGAGCGGTTCTTCCCTGAGAATGCCAAAGGGCGCCATCCATACGCCTATGTGCCCTTCTCTGCTGGACCCAGGAACTGTATAGGTTTGTATGCATCTGCATTGTTTGACCTTTCAGACCCACGTGATAGGTTTCTTACAGAGATTCCTTTGAGATGTGAGGGACATTGCCCGTATGCAACAGTCTTAACAGAATAGCTGGTTTCTTTTTTCCCTCACTTACTGTGCTTTGTAATTTTAAAGTATCACTGTCAAAAGGTATATTAGTATATTAGCTTGCGTGGGCTTCCATAGCAAAATAACACAGACTGGGTGGCTTAAACTGTGAGAAATATATTTATCACAGTTCTGGGGCGGGAAGTATGAGATCAAGGTGCTGGCAGAGCTGCTTCTGAGGCTCGTCTCCGTGGCTGGGAGATGCCATCTTCTCCCCAGGTCTTCACTAGGTCTGTTTTCTGTGTGGGGCTGTGTCCTGATATCTCTGGTCAGACTGCACTAGGGCCCACTCCGGTGACCTTATTCGTATTTAATGACTTTTTAAAATGACCTGCCTCCAAATACAGTCATATTCTAAGGTATGGGGGGTTAAGACTTCAACATATGAATTTGAAGAGAGACACAATTACCCATAACATAAAACATAGTTTCATGGCGGAGTTCTGAAATGCTGTTGATGTTTAATTACAGTAGGATATAATTTATTGTGGTAAAAACTTCATGTGATTACTCATGGCTAACCTAATCTTTGTGTGTATTGCTTTTAAGAATTCCATTTTGCAAATCCAAACAGGAAATGCTTGCCTGTGGCCGGCTGAAGTATTTAAGCAAAGTGAATGCGCGTCGTCGACCTGCATTTTAAACCGTTTTGGTTTAGCTTCTCCAGCATCTTATTTATGTAAATGCAGACATTAGCAAAGTGAGGTCAGATTGAAATGGGTGAATCTGAAGCTTTTTTGGTGAATCCATAATGGATTAAAGACACTGAGACATAATCTAGAGTAGTGAGTCTCAAGCTTGAATGAGCTCAGGATTTATCTGGATCAGTCGGACCACAAATTCCCTGGTCCTCCCCAGCTATTGAGACAGGCACGGTGGGAGCAGGGAGGGACACTCACGACTCTTCATTTGTAACAAGTGTCCCAAGTCATTCTGATTCTCCTTCTGCCTGCTGTGAACATGTAAAAAGGCTTGCTTCCTGTGATAGAACCCCTTGTTTCTCACATTTGGGATAAGTCTATAACCAAAGTGATGATATTTACGTTAATTTGAAGGTCAAAAGTTTGCTATGATGGAGGAAAAGACCATTCTTTCATGCATCCTGAGGCGCTTTTGGATAGAATCCAACCAGAAAAGAGAAGAACTTGGTCTAGAAGGACAGCTGATTCTTCGCCCAAGTAATGGCATCTGGATAAAGCTGAAGAGGAGGGACGCAGACAAACCCTAACTATGTCATTGGGTTGTGCCTTTATCATGACAGAGGTCTTTCTTTTAAGAGCTCCTTGGCATTTACAATTTATAGATTGCTAGTTCAATAGGCTTGAATTTCCTAGACCTAATTTTTCCTTGTCCCCAGGGATCTTGACATCAAGCCTAACAAAGAATTTTGAGTTTTGTATTTTCCCCTTTTTTTTTGAGACTGAGGCTTGCTCTGTCACCCAGGCTGGAGTGCAGTGGCATGATCTTGGCTCACTACAACCTCTCTCTCCCTGGTTCAAGCAATTCTCCTGCCTCAGCCTCCAAAGTAGCTGGGACTACAGGTGCCCACCTGCACACCCAGCTAACTTTTTTTGTATTTTTAGTAGAAACAGGGTTTCACCATGTTGGCCAGACTGGTCTCAAACTCCTGACCTCAGGTGATCCACCCACCTCAGCCTCCCAAAGTTCTGGGATTATAGGTATGAGGCACCATGCCCAGAATACCTTTAGAATTTTTTAAAGGTATTCAGGTTGACTCGGGAACAGACACACATGCACGTACACACACAATATAATTTGAAAAGAGTGAGTAATTAAGTATTCTGACTTAGGCTTTTAGGTTTTAAAATTATATTAGTGGCATCAGTTATGACAAGAATAATTATAGTACTTCTCAGATTTTATAACAGAGCAGATTCTTTACAAGTTGACTCATAGGTTCTCTACAGTTTCTCGTTTGACTGTGCACGTATAGTCTTTAATTCCTCATAGAATCACAATCACCTTTATATTTCATATTACTGGAAGAGATTCATCTTCAGAATCTCCAGTTTTTCACAGTGCCTCACAGGGTTAATCATGCCTTTTGGAGTTATAAGGGCCTTAGAACTTATCTAGTTATGCTCCTTTATATTATAGTAAGGGGATGGAATGAATAAGAAAGTAAGTTTCTGCCCAAAGTCATGCTGCCAGTTGGTGACAGAGCTGGAAATACGTAGAGATCTATACTGTAAATCTCCCCCTCGCGTACCGATATGCCTTCTACAATATGCTGTAGCTTTGTGGAACGCAGGGTGATGATCAGATGTGTCACTAGAGCATGGGTCTTCCGCTTCTGATTTAGGCATTGTTCTGGGATTCTTCCTTAAAGGAAAAAAGAAGCCGTTCATCTCTATTTAGTAACCCAGAAATATCTCACTTAGTGTGGGGTTAGACCCTGACTTAATTCAAGCCTACACACCATACTTATCAAGCTGATAACTGACACATATTCCCTGAATTTTAATTTGATAGACAATACATCTGCCTACTCCATGATTTCTTAAAATTCATTTAATAATTTAAACAAGATCAGTTTTGTTTTGTTTTCAATTTTTATTCATTCTTTGTACAGTCACAGTTACCTTTATATATCATAGATTATTGGCAGAGATTCCTCAGTAATCTCCGGGTCTCAATGTCTCACAGGTTTGATCAATGGCTTTGGAACTGGAAGGACCTTAGAACTTACGTGATTATGCTCCCAATAGGCAATAGCAGATAGAATTGTGTGATCAAGAAGGGAGGGTATGTATTGTTCAATGGGTAGCAAAGGAAGAAGTTACAGAACCGAAGCCATTTGGCAAGCCCTCAGCCCGGGCCATTCAGGGCAGGGGAAGCCTCAGCCACTGTACCCCTTAACTGTACCCCAGAGAGCCACAGTGCATACCACCCAGGTCCTAAACTGATGAGAAAAGGTCAAGGAAGGGGGGATACAATTGGAAATATTCTCATCAGATGATTGCTCTCATTATCTAAAAATGGGTGTATTAGAAAATTTCCTTCCAAGACGATTTTGGATAATAAAAGTTGAATTCATGTAAATTGGGATCATCTCTCAATGTTCTGCACTTACCTTTATCTCTTACATGTTTTTAGTGACCCTCCGTAACACAGGACATTATATTTAAAGAGAAACCTTGCTTAATGTTACCTTTTGGCCTGAGAACCTCATTCAGCTCTAGAATTATTGTTACTCTTATTTTAATCAGTAAGTCGTTTAAGCTATGACAGTAGGAACTGACAAATTATTTCATGTGCTGCAGTATTGAAATGTGGATGCTGCCTTGTTTTATAAGATGATCAAGTGCCCATTACCTGTCTGTGTTCTGTTTGAAAGACATGTTTCAAGAAAAATACATTATATTTTAGATGCAGGTGCTGCATTTTATTCCAAGAAATGATATCAATTCTAAACATAGAAAACTCTTAAAAGATAAATCAGCGGGTGGCTGATTCCTAATGAGTAATAAAAGAAATAGCACTGTCACCGGGCACAGTGGCTCATGCCTATAATCCCAGCACTTTGGGAGGCCGAGGTGGGTGGATCACGAGGTCAAGAGATCGAGACCATCCTGGTCAACATGGTGAAACCCCATCTCTACTAAAAATATAAAAAATTAGCTGGGCACGGTGGTGTGTGCCTGTAATCCCAGCTACTCGGGAGGCTGAGGCAGGAGAATTGCCTGAACCCAGGAGGCAGAGGTTGCAGTGAGCCGAGATCGCGCCATTGCACTCCAGCCTGGGTAAGAGCGAAACTCCGTCTCAAAAAAAAAAAAAAAAAGAAAAAGAAATAGCACTGTTGAGTTGATATCATCAGTGACTCTTGAATTTTCTAACATAAGGTTTCTGTACTGTTGTCACACACTGATTGTGAATTTCTCTGACTGAAAAAAATCAACTAGAAGAAGTAGAATCACCAGAACATTTTGCTCGGCTGAAGGCACAAAGTCAGCTCAGTTACTGGGAATCGGCAAAAGCCACAGGCACCACTGGTCCCAGGGATTTAGAGTCCAGAAGCCTCTCCAGGTGATGGCCTGTTGGCTGGGGCCCTGTGCATTGTCACAGACAGCTAGGGAATGTCAGTTTCTGGACCAAATGGCCCAATAAGAGATGGCGGTCATAAAAAGATCATTTTTATCTGGAATGTGTCTAGAAGATCGAAACGTTTTTCCTTCCAGCATCTAATCCCTGACACTAAAAAAATTGTAGTCTGCCCAGGCACCCTCTTTTTCTAGGAGCAGCACTCTTATTTTTGAAATCGTCCTACAATAAATTACCCTATTCTGTTCTCCGAATCTTTTTCCTTCCCCAGTATACACACACTGTAAATATGTGGCTTCAATTGGAGCTGCCATGTTCTTAGGCGATCCCACTTTCTCAACCTCAAGAGGGGTTAAATTTGAGTTCTCCCCATGAGTTTTTGCAGCTGCAATTGAAGAAGAGATACAGTTCATCTCTTGTGGTGCAAACTCCAAGATCAATCAGCAGTAGAACCCTGGAGCAGCTGCTGGGTGATGAATAGAGAAGAAGCAGACAGAAGAAATGGACAGAATCCTGGAGGAGTCGGAGTCCCACATGCCAGGTGATGCGCACGTCTGCCCTGCCCACTGTTCCATGGGTCCACCCTTCTTGGGAACCCAAGAGCCAGTATATTGCCCTTTGCTCACATGGATTGTCTTTCATTTATGACCAAAAGTGACTTAGTGTGTGTCAGGCTGGCTGCAGGCTGAAGAAAGGGCTCTCATTCTCTGGATATGATCTTAGGTCTTCACCCTGTTTTCTTTGTGCTGGTCAGTAATTCTCTAGATTGGATTAACAGCACATATGCTCACCCGTCATTTAGATGCAATACCACTTGAGAAAATGCAGTTTTCTCTTTTCTAGATAGCAGGAAAGCTAAAGTTACAAGCATCGTTTTAGAATGCAGCTAGCCTTAACCTAACATGGCAGTCTGGTTTTTGGTTCTGGCTTGATGACTCTCTGGGCTAATTAGTCATTTTTCTCCTTCTCTAATTAAACCACGTTCATTTTCCTGCTGGCTAGCTGTATGCCAGATTTCAGGGATACATCTCTCATCTCTAATTACTACAATGAACCGGCTGGATTCTTTCCTCAGTTTCTGGAAGTTCACCAAATGGTTATTCCCTCGGGCCGAATTCAGTTTCGGAATCAACTCCAGCCTTTAGCTGTTTATCTTGTTCTCTTTATCCCAGTAGATAAATTTTTGGCACATTCTTTCTCCTTCCATGATCCTCTCGCCTCCTTACCCATCATGTTCTTTCTGTTGGGGTTTGCATTTATTGATCTCTGCCTTTCCTGACACTATTCAATCTTTTTCACAGAAATAAAGCCTATACTAAAAGGCAGATTCCTATATAAAAAGTTGTAATAACGTTTTTCCTTCAATAAGGGACATACGAACAGTGTAGATCTTATCGGGAAGAAAAATTATCACATGATTTAGACATGCCTGTCTTATTTTTTAGATGTTTTCAGTTTACTTTTAGTAAACAAACTGCCATATATAGTTTTAAAATTTGTGTTTTAGCTGAATAGCAAAAATATATATATAGACACAGAAGTGTCTATTGGGCATTCCCAGGAAGGGGAGTAACCTTTTTTTCCTTTTTTCTTTCTTTCCTTCTTTTCTTTCTTTTTCTTTCCATATTCTACCTTTAAGCTTGCCTCCTTGCTTGCTCAAAGGAAGCCCATGTTTTAAGTTTTATGCTATGGAAATACAGTAAATTAAGATATTTATTTTTTGAGACAGGGTCTCACTCTGTCACCCAGGCTGGAGTGCAGTCTGTTATCACGGCTCATAGCAACCTCCACCTCCTGGGCTCAAGGGATGCTTCAACCTCAGTCCCCTGAGTAGCTAGAACTACAGGTGCAGGCCACCACGCCTGGCTAATTTTTGTGTTTTTTTTTTTTTCTGTAGAGATGGGGTTTTGCCATGTTTCCCAGGCTAAATTAAGACATTTAAATCACTCAGGCACAACTCATTTTATCGTATTGCCACATCTTCCTAGGAGTGGGTTGTGCTTCAGTCTTTACAGCTGTCTGTGCCTTAATTGTGACTACCGTCAGTAATGCTCGGTGGTGTTGCCAGTGCTGGCTGGTTGTTTCCAAAAGAAATGCTGTTTTGGGAAGGCAAGGACTGCAGTGTGCCATATGATACAGTTGGACAGAACCTCAAGAGGACATCTGCTCCCACCAAAGGGCATTCAGCAGAACGAGGACCGATCACAATTCATCCAACAATCATTTTCAGTGTCATCTAAAACTAGCAGTTAATAGTTTACATGTGTGATTGTGGTTCTCCTGTGAGAATGAGTTGGTCTACAACTGTGGGTAAAGGAAACTTCCTGTTCTCAATCTCTTGTTTTTAAAAAATATTTCATTCCTTATTCGTGTGCTTATTAATCATTTTGTTCTTTCATTCGTAAAAGTCTGCCAAGTACTACTCAGGGAACTGAGGAAAGACAGCAGACAAGCCCCAGTCCTCCCAGCAAGGTGTTACAGACAGAGGGCATCAGAAAAACAACAGGGAATTGTCAAGGAGGTAGCAGAACGGCAGGGGATGAGAAGCACTGTGCAGAAAGACAAAGAGTAGTGAGGAGACAGGAGGTGGAAGAGATGGAAGGTCCTTTTCAGATGAGATGCCTGCTGGAGGATGGCATCTGGAAAAGATGATGTTTGAGCAGTGGTGTGACTAAAGCGAGTCACGTGGGGATCTAGGACAAGGGGAGGTGGAGAGTCATCCTGGAAAGTGTCTCAGGGGAGGCTCTGGAGAAAAGTCCTCTTTGAAGCACGTGCAATTTTTTGGAATAGCCAGTGCTTTGGGATTGTAGAAGTGAAGTCGCCATGTTCTTTTTGGCTTTTGTCCCCACGGCCCATCTCAAAGCCAGCACTGGAGCACTTCTCTGCTGCCAGTCCCTCTCACACTCTGAATCTCTCTGACTTCTCATGCTGACAGCGGAGGAGAAGTCTGCCTCTAATGGGCTCGTAGGATGGGATTCAACCCACCCTGATCGTCTCCATTTTGATTAGCACAAAGTCAGCTGTTTAGTAATCTCAACTCCATCAGCAGAATTGCTTTTCTCAGGTAACGTAACCATGGGCAGATGTGATATCTCATTTTGTTCACTGTCCCCAGGATTTGAGTGGAAGATTTGGGAGAACATTTTAGAATTCTACCTACCACGCCTCTTTTCAATTTAATTCTGATTTGGTTCACCTGTATCTACAGAGGTTTTTAAGTTTTGTTTTTTTTAATTTTTTTAGACAGAGTTTTGCTCTTGTCGCCCAGGCTGGAGTGCAATGGCCTGATCCTGGCTCACCACAACCCCTGCTTCCCAAGTTTAAATGCTTCTCCTGTCTCAGCCTCCTGAGTAGCTGGGATTTCAGGTGCATGCCATCATGCCCAGCTAATTTTGTATTTTTAGTAAATAGGGGGTTTCTCCATGTTGGTCAAGCTGGTCTTGAACTCCCAACCTCAGGTTATCCACCTGCCTTAGCCTCCCAAAGTGCTGCGATTACAGGCATGAGCCACCACGCCCAGCTGGTTTTTTAGTTTTACTGTATTACTAGAATGTAACATGTTTCACTGTGAGAAGCACATTTAAATAGGTTAAAAGTCTGTAATGTCACCTTTTAGGGAACAAACCCCAAGGGTTTCTGCTGTGATTTGAGGGCAGGGCACTTTTGTCCCACTTGTCTTTTTTTCTGCTGAGCCTGGTAGCAAATGAAATCTAAAATTTGAATTCTTTCATACTGCACAAAGTAGACAGTGTTGCCTGCTGCTGTACCATTCCATATCCTAAATCCACAAGACAGCACAACATGCATATTTAAAATATGCATTTTACTTCATTCTCGCCAGAAAATATTTTATTGACAACATTATCCTATATTTCTAATAAATACAGTTTTGCATTCCAGTAATATACATAAAATATTTACTTAAGAATGAACTCCCCAAAGCTCTAATTTACTGATCAAGATGATATACTGTAATTTCAAGGAACAGAAAACAAAGATTTAGTGGGCAAGTCATTATGGTCCTTAAATATTTTAAAAGCAGAAAAAAGAGAATAAATTATGTTGTGTGGGTCTAGTACGTAAATCTAGGACTGAAGGGTAGACATTGTAAGGAGGTATATTTCAGTATACAGGGAGTTTTTTCTTAAAAATAAAATTAAAATAGAGCTCCCTGAGTTGGAGCAGGCTGCTTGGAAAACCGGTTTCTCTTCAGTTGAAGTATTTTAGCAGGAAAGTTTAAAGTCTGTCAGAAGTGCTATCCAGAAGGTTTCAGCCAACCTTATCTGTAGAGTCAGTAAATCTTCTTGCCTTTGGAGGCCATGCTGCTTCTGTAGCAACTTAACTCCACCGTTGTAAGGTGAAAGCAGCCGTAGATAGTAAGTGAATGAATGGCCACGGCTGTGTGTCAATAAAACTTTATTCACAAAACAAGTACAAAGCCAAATGTGGTTGGTCTGTGAACTGTGGTTTGTCAAGCCTGATATATTGCATTTCCTGAATCGAATGGGAATAGGATCTAAACAGCAACCCAGTCCTTCCAAATCGAAGATTTCAGTATGACATGATTCTTTGGTAGAGTGTAGGAAGGCATAGATATCATTTGCTAAAATATCCCTGTAGGAGGAGCTAGCCATACCCATTCGTTATTCACTGTGCCTCCGAGCAAGTCTAATCAAGTTCAGTTAGATGAGGTTTCAACTGCATGCCACCAAATAACTGGGAATGTTATGAGCACTTTTTAAAATGGAAACCTGTGTATAAACTGTGTGACCCTAAAATGAAATTAGCGTCTTTTTGAGTACAGCATTTTTCTAACTTTTTTGATGTATCACTTACAAATAAAAATTATGTATATATCTACTCTGTACCACACAGTATTTTGATATATGTGTAGATTGTGAAATGATTACCACAATCAAGCTAATTAACGTGTCCATTATTTTACATAGTTATCATTTGTGCCTGGGTGCATGTGTATGCTGAGAACCCATAAAATCTATTCTCTAGCGAAGTTCATGTATATGATACAGTATTATGAACTATAGTCACCGTGTTTGTATTAGGCTGCTCTAGAAAGACAGAACTAATAGGACAGATGTACATATAAAGGGGAGTTTATTAGGGAGTGTTGACTCACAGGATCACAAGGTGAAGTCCCACAATAGTTTGTCTGCTGGCTGAGGAGCAAGGAAGCCAGTCCAAGTCCCAAAACCTCAAAAGAAGGAAAGTGGACAGTGCAGCCTTCAGTCTGTGGTCGAAGGTCCAAGAGCCCCTGGCAAAGCACTGGTGTAAGTCCAAGAGTCCAAAAGCTGAGGAACCTGGAGTGCGATGTTCTAGGGCAGGAAACATCCAGCACAGGAGAAAGATGGAGGCCGGAAGACTTCGCCAGTCTAGGCCTTCCATGTTCTTCTGCCTGTTTTATCCTAGCCCTGCTGGCAGCTGATTAGATGTTGCCCACCCAGATCGAAGTGGGGGTCTGCCTTTCCCAGTCCACTGACTCAAATATTAATCTCCTTTGGCAACACCCTCACAGACACACCCAGGATCAATACTTTGCATCCTTCAATGCAGTCAGGTTGACACTCAATATTAAGAGACCATCACGAGACCACTCCTTGTCTATTTGAACCCATACGAACCTCCTGAAATCATATGTGATCTTCACATAAAGACAATAATAAGGTATAATTAAAGATAATTACACCTAACGTAAATACAGCTATCCTTTGTACAACCAGAAATGCACCAATCCCCAATTCAAATGCTATCGCATAAAGTTAACATTTAAATGCTGATACAAAGCAAATACACCTTATGTTACACGATAAAGGAAAGAGGCAATAAAATGAAGGTATTTTCTTAGTACAAGTGTATACATGCACAAACATATTCTTAACAAAATAAGGAGGAGATAGGACGATTACAGTCCTCATTTCTGCAACTGGTCTCGTGGGCGGAGCTGGGACTGATGACTACCTTCTGCTGGTATCCATTCTTCGTTCCTTTTGCCTTCAGCAAGCAGCTCAGCAGGCTGTGGCTTTTTACCTGGTGGAGTGACCCAAACCTTCGTTCCTGAGGGGTCCGGGCTGTATGGAGTGCCGCCTGGATTGGGCTGTTAGAGTTTCCCATCGACCTTAATCACAGGGCATGGTAATACTAAGAAGGGATCTCCTGTATTTCTCACATCCTCTTCCTCACCCTCATTGTGGAGTGATAGACTAACTTCATCTTGATAGTCCAGGTCAATCGCCCCAGCCAGCACTGCAACTCCCTTCTTAGCCTGTTGATTTAGAGGTACAAGAGCCCAAAGTGGCCAGGTGGCAATCTTAACTTCCAGCCTAGTGGAATCCTTTTGTCTTCTGGTGGCATCATTTTTCCCTCTGGAACTAAGACCTTTAGGCAAGCAAAAAGCAATGTCTTGGGAACAGGAAGCAAAAATTTTGCTAGTGGATCACTATGGGTGATGGTGAATGGTGCCACTTTCACTTCCACCCCTTGATTTCTGGACCTGTGAATCCTGGTTATGGGTGAAACAGTACCATATATTGGATGCTGATTCAGAGCATACACAGCCTTCTGGACTGCTTTTGCTGCATTCCATGAATTTTCAGTCCCATAAATTTTGTTTCTATTTTTATTTTTCTCAAGATATTTTTTGATTTTCCTTTTGATTTCCTCTTTGACTAATTGGTTGTTCAGGAGTGTGTTAATTTTCATGTATTTGTAAATTTTCCAGTTTTCCTTCTGTTATTGAGTTTTACTTTTATGCCATTATGTTT
>JAPYYA010004077.1:0-12182 GCA_028533165.1 Leontopithecus rosalia | reverse complement strand
GGCAATTCTCCTGCCTCAGCCTCCCAAGTAGCTGGGATTACAGGCACACGACACCATGCCCAGCTAATTTTTTGTATCTTTAGTAGAGACGGGGTTTCACCATGTTGACCAGGTTGGTCTCGATCTCATGACCTCGTGATCCACCCGCCTCAGCCTCCCAAAGTGCTGGGATTACAGGCTTGAGCCACCGCGCCCGGCCGATTTTGATTTCTTGACCTTATGATCCATCTGCCTCGGCCTTCCAAAGTGCTAGAATTACAGGCGTGAGCCACCATGCCCAGCCAGAAATTATTTCTTTTTTGGGTGGGAAGATGGAGTCTCTGTCACTGGACTCGTGCTGGAGTGCAGTGGCACGATCTTGGCTCACTGCAACCGCCGCCTCCTGGCTTCAATGGAGTCTCCTGCCTCAGCCTCCCCAGTAGCTGGGATTACAGGCCACCCGCCGTCACACCCAGCTAATTTTTGTATTTTTAGTAGAAACGGGGTTTCGCCATGTTGGCCAGGCTGGCCAACTAACCTCAGGTAATCTGCCCACCTCAGCCTCCCAAAGTGCTGGGATTACAGGCGTGAGCCACTGTGCCCAGCCACAATAAGGTATTTTAGAAGAGAGAGACAGAGTGCCCACATTCACATAACTTTTACTATAGTATATTGTTATATTCTATTTTGTTATTAGTTATTGTTCATCTCTTACTGTACCTAATTCATAAATTAACCTTCACCACAGGAGTGTGTATCATGGGTGTGTACCTGTCGTAGCTATGTATAGGGAAAGGCAGTATATACAGGTTTGCTGCTCTCCAATTTCAGGCATCCACTGGGCTGTGCAGATAAGGGGGGACTTGGTCATCCTTACTCCTCAGCGTGGGCTGAGAGTCTCCGCTGGAGGACCAGGGTGTTTCAGCCAGAGCTCAGATTCCCCAGCAGGTGTATCCTCTAGAATCTTTGTCAACCATCGGCCTGCAGCCGCTGCTTAGTGTGTGAATGGCTTGATGCTCCAAGGCCTGGGGGATTGTCTCACAGACCTGGTGGCTCTGTCTTCTTCCCAGGCTCCCCACTTTGCAGAACCTAATTCAGATGCCCACTGGCTTCACCCACCCATGCCTCTGCTTGGGCTCTGTTGCCCCCCCACCACCCCGTGGTCTGGGAAATGCCCCAGGAAGAAAGCCAGAGTGAAGGCAGGGCTCACCTCACACGTTCCTCTGCTCTCGGAAGTCTGTGCCCAGCAACCATTGCCGTCTCATGCCAGAAAAGCAGAGGCTTCGGAAATTTTCTCCAGCTTTGATGATTCTCTAGCAGCAAGGGAAGTCTGAAAGTGCCTTAACCTGAAGTCCCTGAAGACCCCTTTAGGAGTTTGGGACTTACCTGCAGGGGTGAGAAGCCATAGCAGGGATCTCAGCGGGCCACGCCCCAGCCCCTCTCCAGGCCTCCATTCCCCACCTAGGCCGATGCAGGGAACAGGGAGGGGAGCGTCCAGTGCCTGGCTCCCCCATGTGCCCCACTGGGATGCTGGCAGCCCTTCCCCAGGCCGGCAGCCGCCACTCACCCATGCTCCTGCCTCTGTCCCTGTCGGTTCCCAGCAGACTTCGTCCTCGTTTGGGAGGAAGACCTGAAGCCAGACCGGCTGCAGGACAGTGCTGCCCGGGACAGAACAGACGTGCACAGGACATGGCGGGAGACCTTTCTGGATCATCTCCGTGCTGCTGGGCTGCAAGTAGACCAGGTATGTGGAGGTGGTCGCGTGACTCGTGACCTTGCCACTCTGGACACACTTGTGTGTCCAGAGCCCTGGAGTAGATCAGGCCCCAAAGTCCTGCTGGACACCCCACCTACTGTGAACTCCCTGTGGCTGGGCAGCTGCTGTCCATGGGCTGGGGTAAACACTGATCCCTCCTGGCACACAGCTCATGCATGGAAGTCGGAGCCCTCAGGGATTCTGACCCTACCTTTGCCATTCACCTGTCCCACCTCCAACATCAAAGCCTTGTGTAGACGTGTCATTTGTGATTATGACACTCAATGTGCTTACAGAATTAATAGCTTAAAAAGTCCTTTCACAGGCCGGGCTCAGTGACTCACACCTGTAATCTTAGCACTTTGGGAGGCCGAGGCAGGCGGATCACAAGGTCAGGAGTTCGAGACCAGCTGGCCAATACGGCCAATATGGTGAAACCCTGTCTCTACTAAAAATACAAAAAAAATTAGCTGGGCATGGTGGTGCATGCCTGTAATCCCAGCTACTCAGGAGGCTGAGGCAGGAGAATTGCATAAACTTGGGAGGAGAAGGTCGCAGTGAGCCGAGCTTGCACCACTGAACCCCAGTTCAGCCTGGGCGACAGAGTGAGACTCTGTCTCAAAAAAAAAAATCCATTCACGTGTTTGATTTCAGTAATAATCGAAGGTACCATTTAGAGTCATCTAAGCATCAGGTCCAGGGAGCGTGAGAAACAGGAACCAGCTGCGAGGATGCTGGGTGTGCGGGCGCAGGCGGGGCTTGGAGCAGCTGGGGATTGGGGCGCAGAGCCCAGCTCTCACCCCATGGCGTCCCTGCCCCTCACTGCCAGGTCTGTCCACGTGGCTCCCTCCTTCTCCACCCTCTTCCGACCACCTCCCTCTGTTCCCCGGGAGCAGGCTGTGCTGTCACCTGTCCTCTCCCTGTCCGCAGAGTAATCAATCCTGAGTTTTATGTTAATCACACTCGTGATTTCTTTACCATTTTAGCACCAATTCCACATCACAAGGCAATACAGCCTGGCTCTGTCTGAGTGTGGCAGAGCAGAATCGTGCATGGGTCACTCCCGTGGTGAGGCCCGCCTGTGTGGTCATTCCATCGGAGACTGCTGCTCCAGGCCCCGCCTTCACCTTGCCGCAGGCAGCTCCGCGTGTGAATGCACCAGCCTTTGCTTATGGATGCCTGTGAGAATGGACATTTGACTTGTTCCCTGTCTGGGATGATTGTGAAAATTAGCTACTGTCAATTGATTCACGTGTGTGCCCGTGTGCAGGAACATCTCCTGGGAGCAGGGGTTCCGGGCAGAGGCATGTGCACATGGCCACGCCACTCCCCCACGTGGCGGCCACCCTCTGCAGTGGGCTGAGGCCCCTTGCTCTGCGTCTCCTCAACACTGGGTACTGTAGACTTTTATCGTTTTACCCATCAGTTGGGACACAGTGGTGGCTCACCATGGGGTGTGTGTGTGCGTGTGCGTGTGTATTTTTGAGATGGAGTCTCACTCTGTTGTCCAGGCTGGAGTGCAGTGGCAATATCTCAGCTCACTGCAACTCCACCTCCCGGGTTCAAGAGATTCTTTGGCCTCAGCTTCCTGAGTAGCTGGGATTACAGGCGCCCGCCACCATGCTCAGCTACTTTTTGTATTTTTAGCAGACATGGGGTTTCCCCATGTTGGCCAGGCTGACCTCAGGTGATCCACCCACCTCGGCCTCTCAAAGTGCTGGGATTACAGGGGTGTGCCGCCACCCCTGGCCCCACCATGGTTTTAATTTGCATTTTCCCTGCTTTTTAAAGAGGTTGAGATTTTGTAACTTTCACTTTAGGTTCAGGGGCACATGTGCAGGTTTCTTACGTAGGTAAACTCACGTCACAGGGGTTTGTTGGACAGATTATTTCATCGCCTGGGTACTTACTACACAACAGTTATTTTTTCTGCTCCTCTCCCTTCTCCCTCTCTCCACCCTCAAGTAAACCTCAGCATCTGTTGTTCCCTTGTGTCCACACCTTATCATTTAGCTCCCTCTTGTAAGTGAGAACATACAGTATTTGGTTTTCTGTTCCTGAAAAGTTTGCCAAGGATAACGGCCTCCAGCTCCATCCACCTTCCTGCAAAGGACATGCTCTTATTCTTGTTCATGGCTGCGTAGTATTCCACGATGCGTGTGTACCACCTCTTCTTTATCCTGTCCACCGCTGATGGGCATTGAGATTGATTCCCTGTCTTTGCTTTTGTGAGCAGAGCTGCAGGCTGAGCACTCTTCACGCTTATGGTCCATTTATGTTTCCAACACTGTGAATTGCCTTTTTGTGTCTTTTGCCCTTTTTTCTATTGGGTCATTTGCCTTTTTCTTTTTTTCCTTGAGACAAGGTCTTGTTCTATTGCCCTGGCTGGAGCATAGTGGTGCAATCACGGCTCACTGCAGCCTCAATTTCCTGAGGGTCAAGCCATCTTCTCAACTCAGCCTCCTGAGTAGCCAGGACTACAGGCCCACACGACCACACCCAGCTAATTTTTTTTAGTTTCTGTAGAGATGAGGTGTCACTTTGTTGCCCTGCTGGTCTGGAACTCCTGGGCTCAAGCAATCTGCCTGCCTTGGCCTCCCAAGTCACCTGCCTTATTTTTTTGAGACAGGGTCTGACTCTGTCGCCCAGGCTGGAGTGCAGTGGTGCAGTCTTGGCTCCCTACCGCTGTCTCCCAGGTTCAAGCAATTCTCCTGCCTCAGCCTCCTGAGTAGCTGGGATCACAGGTGTGAACCACCACACCCGGCTAATTTTTGTATTTTTAGTAGAGATGGGGTTACCCCACGTTGATCAGGCTGGCCTCGAGCTCCTGACCTCAAGAGATCTGCCAGTCTCAGCCTCCCAAAGTGCTGGGATTACAAGCATGAGCCACCACAACCGGCCCCACCTGCCTTCTTTTCCTTATGAAGGCTTAGGAGCTTGCTGTCTGTTCTTGCAATCAGCCATTGCTGGTTCATGTGTGACAGACATCTTTACGCTGTCCTGGCCGGCTTGCGTGGCCATCGTGGTGTCCTGGTTGGTTGTGACCTGCCGTGGACTGTTAGCCCCGTGTCCAATGCCCTCCACTTCCCATGCCTTTCTTCCCTCGCTCACCTCATTCCCATGTGTCCTATACCTTGTCCAGAACACACAGGGAGCAGCCCCCACTTGCCATTCATCCTCCCCACCCCAGGCTGCCACCGCTGCTATCCCTGGCTTCCTTCCAGGGCCTTCTCAGGTGTTGGCACATGGAACCCACAGAGCTACCAGCCCCCTACTCCTGAGTTTGGACCAGCCTCCGAGACTGGGAGGCAGAGGTGAAAAGGCTGATGGGATGGTGTGGTCCCATGAGTCTGCAAGGTCATCATCCAGACTTGGGTAGGGCTGCTCTTCAGTTGAGGGCGCGGGGACTACCGCAGGGGACGCCGGTGGCCCCAGCACACTGCCCAAGGTGCGCCTGGTCTTCCGTCCGCAGGACGGCTCCCAGCATTCCGTGCACATTGCAGCAGCCGGGCCCAGTTCTGCCCTCCACGCTTCCACCTTGCCCGAGCTGGGGCTGGGGCTTTGGCATTTGGGGAACCCCAGATGGCTGTGAGGAACATGAGGGCTGAGGACCCCTGGACTAAGGGCGGGGCTGAAAAAGCAGTTACACACTCGGAGGAGGCACTTGTCTATTAGACTGAAGATCCCGGTCTCAAGCCACCCTGGGCTCCAGGAGCGCCTGTCACATGTTGGCACACATGCACACATGCACAGACAGCAGTCCACGCATAGGCACACACACCACGCACGCACACACTGAAACGTGTTCATGGACAACATGCATGTCCACTGGGTGACTGATCAAAGGTGAGGTGACCTTTCAATACTGAAAACCAAAAGCTGGAGGCGCTGCCCCTCAAGCCAGGAGGTGCGCAGGGGTCAGCGTGGTCTGGCCAGCTGGGGGAGGCTGCAGGTGACGCCCGCCCCAACAGCGTGCTGTGTGTGCTGTGAGTCTGTTGCTGGGGCCCACTCCCACATGGGGACTGTCGGGCCGGGCTGGCTTTCAAAGGCACCACCATGGGAGCAGATGTCATGGCTCAAATGGGAGATTCAAAGCCGGTGGTTACCAGGGCTACAGAAATGCCAGGCTTTTCCTAAGAGTTCGAATGGACACACACATGCACACGTGTCCCACACATGCACCCTCAGGCTCTCACGGGGCCCTGGGTGCCTACAGCTTGACGTCCAGGATGGGGACAGCGCAGTACACTACGCCCTCCTCAGTGCCTCCTGGGCTGCGCTCTGCTACTACGCCGAAGAACTGCGCCTGAAGCTCCCCCTGCAGGTACGTGGGAAGGTCAGGCGTGGGGCCCCCACCAGGGTTATTTGCTCCCCTAACACCGAGGTCAGCTGCAACGCAGACAGCCTTGGGAGGGCTTCTCTACCCACCCGACACCAGGCCCCAAGAAACCTCACTGGGCAAACAAGGCAGGTGGTGGCGGCCCCCGAGGTGGGCTCATGGGAGGTGGAGCCAGGTGAACAGTGTGTATGCACTGAGCTGACCGCCCTGAGCCCAGGGTCCTGCTGAGGACCTGGGGTAGAGAAGACTGGCTCCCAGTGACCTCAGGAAGACATGCCTGGACGAGGTCCACCACCCACTGCATGTGCTGGCCTTGACCCTCATGGCATGCAGGTGGCAGAGACACCCTATTCACTGTTCCTGTCCCTTTTCCACTCAAGGGGCTCTGGGCCACAGACTGGCAAGCTGACCGGCCTCAGCCTGTGGCACTGAGCAGGGAGGGGCTCACCTGGGCCCTGAGGGAGGAAGGGCTCGCCGGGGCCCTGAGACGGGGAGGGGTTCGCCTGGGCCCTGGGGGGGAGGGGCTCACCTGGGCACTGAGCGGGGGGAGGGGCTCGCCTGGGCCCTGAGAGCGGGAGGGGCTCCCTGGGCCCTGAGCCTGGGAGGGGCTCACATGGGACCTCAGATGGGGGAGGGGGGCTCACCTGGACCTCAGGAGGGAGGGGCTTGCCTGGGCCCTGGGTGGGGGGGCTCCCTGGGTGCTGGCAGGGCCGCCGCACTCATTCCCTCTGCTGGTGCCCCTTCACCCATTGCCCAGTTTGCAAACTTGCACAGCCTCCACCCCCACCTGGGGGATTTGCCCTCCCCTCGGGAGTGGGAGGAGCCACCGACGTTTCCTTCCAGGAGCTACCCAACCAGGCCTCCAACTGGTCGGCTGAGCTGCTAGCGTGGCTGGGCATCCCCAACATTCTGCTGGAGGACGTGCCCGATGTGCCCCCCGAGTACTACTCCTGCCGGTTCAGAGTGAGCAAGCTGCCACGGTGAGGCAGGGGCCCCGCCGCAGAGCGAGTGGGACTCGGTGGATGAGTGAGCGGGCTAGGTGCTGCCCCCAGACTCTCCTCACTGGCATTTTTGGCGGGGAACTGAAGCCAGGTGGGTGCGCTCGCTGCGTGTATTTCCAGAAGCCGCTGCATCGGCCAGGCCAGGCCAGGGCGCTCGTGCTGCTGGACAGACCCGCCAAGGCCTAGTGGCTGGACACACAAGGTCCAGGTCCCACCAGGCACGCGTGTCGTGGGGCAGCACCGTACCCGCTCACCACGGTCTCTCGGGGCCTGGGCGACTGTGGACACAGAAAACAGGGACGTGTCGGCCCATGCTGGCTCCCGGTTCTCCCTCCTGGAAACTACACCTGTGTAGCCCCCACAGAAATGATTGGGCAAAGCCAGTCCCTCTGGCACCAGGCCACAGACTGCAGGAGCCCAGAAGTGGCAGGGACGCTGTCGGGGGCCAGCGCCGAAGGTGGCCTTTCTGCCACATGGGAGGCCTCCTTTGGGGGCTGGTGGGAAATTCAACCACCCATGGCTTTCCGAGATTCCGGTTTCCCAGGGAGGCCCCCACCCAGCCACTGTCCACACTGCCTGAGCACACCCTTGGCCCAGTGCCGGAGCTTCGGAGCAGCACACAGGATGGGGGCCGCAGCCTGGCCCTCTGCACTGCCCTGCCCTGTGCCCGAACGCAGTTCAGGTTCCCCTGCCCTGTGTGTGGTGAGGGGGCCTGGGTATCTGGGGCCCGCTGTGGCCTCCTGTTCCTGGGGAAGGCCGGAGGCCCCCTGGTCTCCCGGGGTGAGGACTGTGTACGCAGGCGTGTGCTCCTGCACCTGTGCCCCAAGCAGTCTGCACTGTTCTCATGCCCACAGCTTCCTCGGGAGTGACAACCGGGACACCTTCTTCACAAGTACCAAGAGGCACCAAATTGTGAGTGGGGGTCCCTGCTGCGGCCCCAAACCTGGACCTGGATCTGAGGATGCTGCCAGCTCCCAGCCTCCGTGGATGCAGGAAGGCTCAGTTGAGATCAGAGGGCGGAGGCAGAGGCCTAGAGGCTTTGGAGACTTTAGAGGCTGACCTTACCTCACTATACAGGGCAGGCCATGGCCTAGGATTGGGGCGGGGTGGGGAAGGGCCCAGTGCCCCTCCAGGACCCCAGGGCTCAAAATAGATATTGGATTTATGGACCAGTGAGACAGCTGAGACCAGCCCCAGGCAGGGTGGGTCCTGCTGGCTGGGAGCAGACCCGCCCTGAGTGTCCTCCGAGGATGGGTGGCAGCAGGTGCAGGCAACCCAGCAGGAGGCTGGCTCTGAGGCCTGTGGGCAGGAAAGGGCCAGGCCAGGCCTGCCCAGGAGAGGCCCTGCTGACCACCATGGGGACACAATCCCGTGGGGGGCAGGGCACACCCTGGACACAGCTGACTGCCAGGCTGCTGTGTTTACCGTCACCCAGGGTGCGGGTCCAGAGTGGGCTGTGCACAGCCAGGTGGGGCCCAGCTTCGAGTGCAGACTCAACCCTACATGCTGTGTGGCTCTGGTCAAGGCCTCCGAGCCTGCAGAGTGGGAGAGTGAGCACCACCCAGTGCAGGGGCGTCCTGAGTATGCGGTGGTGACACAGCCCCAAGCCTTTCCATTAGGTAGCTGTTGTCACCAGAAGGCTGCGGGAGGCCATCCGTGGCCTCGGCCGGAAGACAGGCTAGTGAGGATGTCACGTGACAGGTGACCTCCGCCATCCTCCACACCCCTGCAGCTGTTTGAGATCCTGGCCAAGACCCCATACGGCCACGAGAAGAAAAACCTGCTTGGGATCCACCAGCTGCTGGCGGAGGGTGTCTTTAGTGCTGCCTTCCCACTGCATGATGTGAGTTCGGGGCTAGGGGCTCCAGCCTGGGCATGGGAGGTGAGTGCCCTCGGGTCCTGCTGGCCCCCAGGGAGGTAGGTGTGGGGCAGGCATAGTAGCTGGCACCCAGGAGTCAGAACACTGAATGCACACACATTCAGTGACGTGGCAGGCCATGCCGTGGCCCTTCCAGGGCCTCAGGTCCAGCTCTGCTGGGACTGCAGCCCACACTGTGGCGCCTAACATGGGAACAGGCTGCTCCCTGGGGTCTAGATGCTACCGCTCAGGCTCTCCGGGTAGCTTCTCTTGCTGGGAAAGACAGTGAGGTCTCCTGTCCCCCTCCAGAAGCTGGGTAAACTGAGGCAATGCCAAAGCGGGCACTGACCACGGCAGCTGCCACTGCACCTGTTCCTGTCAACCTCCATCATCCCTGAGAAGACAGCGACCTGGGGGGCAGGAAGCTATTTACCCACCGTCACTGGGTCTCCCCCTCAACTGAGCAGGGGAGGGGCATCACAGGCACCCAGGGCATCAGGGTCTTGGTCAGACCCGAGCCCACTGCTGCGTGGCCGTGTGGCCGGTCCTGCCCCAATACCATCATGAGGGTACAGTGAAAAAGTGGGTGTGGAAATGCCAGGTGTCCCACCTCACTGGGGCAGCGCAGCCCCTCCTACCAGCCAGGGCACCGGACGCACAGCACGGAACACCAGCCTGGGGAATCTCCAACCCAGAGTCAGTGCTGGGCCTGGACCACGACCACTGGCTTCTCCCAGGGTGGCCTCTCCAGGCCCTTCCCCCACCCTGAACCCTCACAGCCCAGGAGTCAGAGGGGCCTCGCCACACAGAGAGGTCCTACCGGACCACCCCGAACCCACCTTCCACACGATTCTATTGTTTTCTTCACGTGGCAATCCCAAATTCCCAGCCTGGTCTGCCCACGTCCCATGAAGCCCCCGCACCCACAACAGAGCCCAGGGGGTTAAATAGGGGAGCCTCCCACCCACAGGCCTCTCGTCCGCAGGGCCCCTTCAAGGCACCCCCAGAGGGCCCACAGGCTCCGAGCCTCAACCAGCGCCAAGTCCTGTTCCAGTACTGGGCGCGCTGGGGCAAGTGGAGCAAGTACCAGCCCCTGGACCATGTGCGCAGCTACTTCGGGGAGAAGGTGGCCCTCTACTTCGCCTGGCTCGGTGAGTCTTCCTCGCTGCCCCTGGACCGCCTGGGCTCCCCCAGCTTAGCTTGGTCTCAGGTGGTAACAGTTTGCCAGTTCGTGCCCCTGGAGCGCAGCATGCACGGGAGCTTGGCCAGTGGGCGCAGCTCTCGGCCTGGCCTCGCTGACTCCCGATGGGCTGCACTCCTGGCTCCCACCCAACCCAGTCACTCTAACTGGGCGCCATGACTACGCTGTGCTCTGGCCTTCTCGTGCCCCAGCGACAGTGCTGAGAACCCCTTCTGAGGGTGGGGGTCGCTCCTGACTCCCTCCCCGACTGTCACTGACTCCCCAGATGCAATCCATGAAGCCCTGGGCCACTCTAGGAACATCCATCCCAGGGAGGTCGCCCCTGCCTGGGTCCAGGCCAAGCCTCTCACCTCCTGGCAGATCAGCGCCTTCTAGCTGCCCATCTGTCTGCCCTAGGCAGCCCCAGAGCCATTCTTCCTGGGTCCTGACTGCCCTCACCCTGCTCCACTCTCAATGCCCTCCCTTCCCCATCCTGGGTCAGCCCTAACCCTTTCATTCTGTACTCCAGAACTTCCAAAGGCCTTTCTCATCCCCACACACTGCCCCACAGTGGACCCAGACAGAGGAGCTGGCTGGGGCAGTGGGCGGGGCTGGTGGCTGTGGAAGGACAGCCAGGGCACAGCCTTGGGGCAGAGGCATACCCCTGTGTGCCAGGACCCACTGGCCGTCTCGGGGCCCGATCACCCCGCTGGGACAGCATGCCAGGCTGGGGGTGGCTGGGGCCTCTGGGGCAAGTAGGGCCAAGGCTGCATCTGTGCTCCAGGCAGACTTGCGTTTCACGGCAGTCACTGTGGCAAGCAGAGGCAGGCAAGAGACAGGACACCAGGTCCAGGTCTGGACTAGTCCCATGGAGGCAGATGGGGGTGCATGCTGAGGGCCCAGGGTAACAAGGGGATGTGCTTCTGGTCAGATGAGGCAGGGGCCAGCGTGGGGGTTGGGTGGTGGGGAGGGAGGTACCCGGAATGACCTGCAGTTTCCCTGGGGCTGGAACAGGAGGGTGCAGTCCACGGTTCTGTGGTGAGCAGGATGTGGAGGGACTTCTCCCATCCATCCCAGGCAGGTTGGTTAGAGTGAGGAGAGGCATCCAGAGGTGGAAAGCCGGGTGGGCTGGAGCCCCGGGAGCGCTGGTGTCGGTCATGTGGCAGGGGTGTCCAGAGTCTAGGGCAGAGGCCCAGGGGTGTGGGGCCATGCCAGAGCTGCCAGGGAGAGCTGCGCCCCTCTTGGCTTCCTCACATTGGGCCCTAGCCCCCTAGCTGGCTAGAGAGTGGGTCCCTGGGGGAAAAGCATGGCTGTGCAGACCCCTACCTGGGCCCCATGCCTGGGTTCCTAATGGTGGACCCCTGCCGTCCCCATGCAGGGTTTTACACCGGCTGGCTCCTGCCAGCAGCAGCGGTGGGTACGCTGGTGTTCCTGGTGGGCTGCTTCCTGGTGTTCTCAGACATACCCACGTGAGTGTTTTGTCAACACAGCTCTGGGGCCTGGTGCTGGGCCTCCAGAGGGGTGTGGGGCAGGGGGACCCTGTGCAGGGGAAGGGTCAGTACAGAGAACTGGTGATTGAGGGGATTGGCGAGCCCTATCCTCAGGAGTGTCATAGAGAGCCCTGTGGACGTGGCTGACAGGCTGGCAGGTGGGCAGGAATGCTCCCAGGCTGACACAGGTGGTCAGGAGTGCTCCCCAGCTGACACAGATGGGCAGGAGTGCTCCCAGGCTGATACAGGTGGACAGGAGTGCTCCCAGGCTGACACAGGTGGTCAGGAGTGCCCCCAGGCTGACAGGTGGTCAGGAGTGCTCCCAGGCTGACACAGGTGGGCAGGAGTGCACCCAGGCTGACACAGGTGGACAGGCGTGCATCCAGGCTGACACAGGTGGACAGGCGTCCTCCCAGGCTGACACAGGTGGACAGGAGTGCTCCCAGGCTGACAGGTGGACAGGCGTGCTCCCAGGCTGACAGGTGGACAGGAGTGCACCCAGGCTGACAGGTGGACAGGCGTGCTCCCAGGCTGACAGGTGGACAGGAGTGCTCCCAGGCTGACACAGGTGGACAGGAG
>JAPYYA010004076.1:0-12183 GCA_028533165.1 Leontopithecus rosalia | reverse complement strand
GGAGTTTTGGTCCTTTGTAGGAGGCGAGGTGTTCTGGTTTCGGGTGTTTTCCTCCTTTTTGTGCTGGTTTCTTCCCATCTTTGTGGGTTTATCCACCTGTCATCTGAGTGGTGGCTGATTTTCTGATTGGGTCTCTGAGTAGACGTCCAGATTGTTGATGATGAAGTATTTCTGTTTCTTAGTTTTCCTTCTAACAGTCTGGCCCCACTGCTGTAGGACTGCTGAGGTGCACTCCAGGCCCTGCTTGCCTGGGCAACTCTGGTAGCAGCTGCAGAACCACGAGGGTTCCTACCAGATTCTTCTTCTGCTATCTTTGTCCCTGAATGATGCCCACCCAATGTCAGTCTGATCAGTCCTTTGTGAGGTGACTCTTTGGATATACAGGGCTCACGGAGCTGCTTGAGGAGATGGTCTCTACTTTATAGGAGCTCAGGTGCTGAGCTGTGAGCTCCGTTGTTCATTCAAGGCTGCTAGGCAGGTACGTTTAAGTCTGCTGCCGCAGAACAACTCATAAAGCCCCTTTTTTTTCCCCTCAGGCGCTCTATCCCAGGGAGTTAGGGCTTTATTTATGAGTATCCATTGCACTTTCCTGCCCAGCGAGGAGGCAGTCTAGTCACTGCCTACCTGCAGTGGCTATGATGAGCTGCCGTGGGCTCCGCCCTGCTGCAGTGTGTAATTCCCTTTAGTCCTGTTTATATGGGTGTGGTTAGAACTGCAGTGGTGATGGTAGCCCACCTCTGTAGTGATGGACTCTCTTTGTTTTGGCGGGTTGCCTCAGCAACGGCAGGCTACGTCAGCAATGGCTGAGTACCTCTGTAGGGGTCCTGTGCCTCAGTAGTGGCAGACGCCCCTCCCCCACTGAGCTGCACTATCCTGGGTTCAGCTGTGCTTGCCGTGAAACTCTCAAGCCCGAGTGTTTCCAATTGCTGTTTTGTTTGTTTTTGTGGAGGTGGGACCCGCCGAGCCTGATCACCTGGCTCCCTGCTTCAGAGCCCTTTTTTTTTTCTAAGTTGAACAGTTGACTCTCTCCAGGTATTCCAGTCGCCTGCTAAAAGGGCGCCAGGATCTGTGTGATTTCCCATGCTGCAACCCACTGCGCTGGCTCAAACCATGTTGCTGCCCGGGAATCTCCTGGCCTGGCTTTCTGTTTAAGTCCCGTTTAATCAGATGAATGTGCTAATCTGCCTTCCGAAATCTCCAACTGCCGGTTTAACATGGCAACCAAATCAGTGTATTTTGTAAGGAGTGTCACTGCGCTGCAGCCTCGGCCCAAACAGCTGCGCTGGCCCAAACTGCTGTGGTGGCGGCCTGTGGGGCTCTTGCACCTGGGAATCTCCTAGTCTGTGGACAATAAAGATCCGTATGGAAATGCGGTGGGCACTCACCCTCTGTGGATTCACTGGGAGCTGCAATCCTGAGTTGGTCCTACAGCGCCATCTTCCTGATCTCTCATTTTTATACATGTATTTTAATATCAAGAAAATCAAAATCGATTCATTCTTTTTAAGAGGAGTCAAATACAAAATTCAGGAAAGCAAATCAAAATGAGTAATGTGCCCATGTTCTGTATTTTGGGGGCAGTAGAGCAATGCACAGATGGCATAACTTGGAATTCCAGCTTTACTACTCACTAGTTACATGCTCTGTTTCTTTGTCTATTCATGCATAAAAATAACAACAATCACCACTACCTTTCTTATATAAATGTCAAAGTAACAAAACATGTACAGTACAAAGCATATAGCAAATACTCAGTATGTATTAGTTATTATAATCGTAACTATTCTGGATCCTAAATATATTTTTTAATAGTTAAAGATATCTAGAAAATAATAATTACTATCCGCTACACTTCCTTGGTTTTGTTAATGATACTGTCAGCCTTTAAGTGGTAAGGGTGCCCCATCCTTATGACATATTTTGTGGCTCCCATATTGTATGTTGTAAATTTTATTTTTAGAAGCTACTATTGTCAGTCAGGAACAGTGGCTCACACCTGTAATCCCAGCATTTTGGAGGATCACTTGAGCCCAGGAGTTCAAGGCTGCAGTGAGTTATGACCACACCACTGCACTCCATCCTGGGTGACAGAGCAAGACCCCATCTCTAAAACAATAAAAAATGAAAAAAAGAATAGACTACTGTCCTTTTTGGAGCTAATTCTTAGTTTCAGAAAATGAAATCATATTTTTTCTCTCTGCTTTATTAAATCTATAAAATAGAAGACACATATGCACATGTTCCATTCCTTTCTGTGGCTGTTATAAACTTTAAATGATCAATCAAGGGCAACTGGGCACTCAAGCATGTACATGCACCTCCCTCTCAAAGATATAGAAAGGTCAGCAATACATGAATTCATTGCGGTATTTTGTTACATCTGAAAACACTGTTAGCCAAGACAAATGGAAATGGAATATGGTTTACTACCCCCACATTTAAGCCATCCTGGAGCTAAGGGGATGGTATTTCAACTTAGCTACATAAACATTTTTAATACTTACCATGGTTGGCAAGAATAATCTACTGGTTTGGGCACCTAGGATATAAAAAGGCAAAAATAGATTAAATTTACTTAAGGGAAGCTTTTAGAAATCAATCATTAATTCAGTTCAGCTGACTCAGCTCTATAAAACCCTAAGTAGCACAGTCCTGGAACTATCTACTGGCAATTTTATACAGAGTGAATCACAGTATATGTCAGAAAAGTAGAAAATAATTCATTTCACTTTAATTCATTCTTTCATTCATTTTACTGCCACTGTAACTCTAAGGGGAGAGATAGCAAGCAAATATGAACTAGAAACTTTTAATATTTATTATCAAGGCAATTTAATTCTATCAAAGAAAATTAAAGTGAAACGCTATTAAGAAAACCAAATAGCACTTTACATTTCCAAAGCATTGGGAAAACATGCAAAATAAACAATATACACTGGATGTAGACTCTTATTTTGTAATAAATTCCAAATTCGGATTTAAAAATCTACCAACTAGAAACCTTTTATTCCAAAAAAAAAAAAAAAGACATGGGAAATACTTAATTTTGCCATTTTCTCACATAGAGCTTTGAACAAGGGAAAAATATTGTATTTCCTATTCAAAGAAAGAAAGCAAACTTGTAGCTGCTGATGGTCAACTAGAAAATGAACAAAGACAAAGCAGGTATATTAATGTTAAAAATAAGAAATAAAATACATTCTACAGAGAGGATTACAAAGATTAAAAACCCCTAACAATAGGAGTACAGATGGTCTGCCTCATGTCCAAATCTTTGATATATGCATTCTATGCTATTACTGGGATTTTTATATTTGGTGATTGAAAATGCTGTTCCCTCATTTGTAACAGTAAAATCTACAGTATTTCAGAGAAGTGGCCAATGTGAACATGATCTCTAGCTATGCTAGCCTTTACAATGTGCTGTTACTATTTTGCCCTTCCAGGTTGAGTTACGTACAGGTTGAGTAACCCTTATCTGCAATGCTTGGGACTAGAGATGTTTCCAATTTTGGATTAAAAAAATTTAGAATATTTGCCTTATGTTCAGCATCCCTAATCCAAAATGTAAAATCTTACATGTTCCAGTGAACATTCCTTTAAGCATCATGTCAGAGCTCAAAAAGTTTAGACTTTAGAGTGTTTCAGGTGTCAGATTTCCAAATTAGGAATATTCAAGCTGTATCAAAAATCATCTTTCTAGTCCAAACATTTATTATTAACATTCAAATATTTTATACTATGGATTACATTTTTAATATTACCACTTTGTAAAATCCAGATAAACAGCAATTAATATTGAAGGTAAATTATACCTATTCTAATCTTTCAAATAGTTTCTTACATAATTTTGTTTTCACAAATAAATTGATCTTCAATAGTTTCCCTTTTGATGATAAGAGATACATGACTTTTGAAATCTGATGGGAAAAATATTTCCTCTTTCCCTCTCCCTCTCTGTGTTCTTTAAAAGTATAATGTATGTTTATTTATTTATTTTTTTTTTGAGTTGCTGAGGGAGACAGTTGTTATTTAATGGAAAGAGAGTTGTTCGGAGAGAGAGTCGTTATTTAATGAGGAGAGTTGTTATTTAACGGGGGCAGAGTTGCTGGGAAGAGAGTTGTTATTTAATGGGAGAGTTGCTTGGGACTAGAGATGTTTTTTAATGGGGACAGAATTATTTAATGAGGAGAGAGTTGTTATTTAATGGGTAGAGTGGTTGAGGGAGAGAGCTGTCATTTAATGGGGATAGAGTTGTTATAGGAAAGGGTGGTTATTTAATAGGGAGAGTTGTTATTTAATGATGAGAGAGTTTTTTTTAAAATTGTACTTTAAGTTCTGAAGTACATGTATAGATCCTGCAGGATTGTTGCATAGGTACACACATGCCATGGTGGTTTGCTGTCTCCATCTCCCTGTCACCTACATCAGGCATTTCAATGTTATCCTTCCCCAACCTCCTCACCACCTGCTATCCCTCCCTTAGCCCCTATCCCCTAACAGACACCAGTGTGTGATGTTGCCCCTCCCTGTGCCCATGTGTTCTCATTGTTCAACATCTATCTGCCTATGAGTGAGAACACGTGGTGTTTGGTTTTCTGTTCCTGTGTCAGTTTGCTGAGAATGATGGTTTCCAGGTTCATCCATGTCCCTATAAAGGGCATGAACTCATCATTTTTTATGGCTGCATAGTATTCCATGGTGTACATGTGCCACATTTTCTTTGTCCAGTCTATCATCCATGGACATTTGGGCTGGTTCCAGGACTTGGTTATTGTAAACAATGCCACAATTAACGTATGTGTACATGTCTTTATAATAGAATGATTTATAATCCTTTGGGTATATACCCAGTAATGGGATTGCTGGGTCAAATGGAATTTCTATTTCTAGGTCCTTGAGGAAGCACCACACTGTCTTCCACAATGGTTGAACTAGTTTACACTCCCACAAACAGGGTAAAAGTGTTCCTATTTCTCCACATCCTCTCCAGCATCTGTTGTCTCCAGATTTTTTAATGATCGCCATTCTAACTGGCATGAGGTGATACCTCAATGTGGTTTTGATTTGTATTTCTCTAATGACCTGTGATGATGAGCATTTTTCATATGCTTCTTGGCCTCATAAATGTAATCTTTTGAAAAGTGTCTGTTCATATCCTTCACCCACTTTTGAATGGGTTTGTTTGTTTGTTTGTTTTCTTGTAAATCTGCTTTAGTTCTTTGTTGATTCTGGATATCAGCCCTTTGTCAGATGGGTAGCTTGCAAAATTTTTTCCCATTCTATTAGTTGCCAGTTGACTCTAATGATTGTTTCTTTTGCTGGGAAGAAACTCTTAAGTTCAATTAGATCCCATTTGTCTATTTTGGCTTTTGTTGCCAGTGCTTTTGTTGTGGTAGTCATGAAGTCCTTGCCTATGCCTACGTCCTCAATGGTTTTGCCTAGGTTTTCTTCTTCAGAAGTTTTTATGGTGTTAGGTCTTATGTTTAAATCTTTAATCCATCTGGAGTTAATTTTACTGTAAGGTGTAAGAAAGGGGTCCAGTTTCAGCTTTATGCACATGGCTGGGTAATAGTTCTCCCAACACCATTTATTAAACAGGGAATCATTTCCCCATTGCTTGTTTTTGTCAGGTTTGTAAAAGATCAGATGGTTTTAGATGTGTGGCATCACTTCTGAGATCTCTGTTCTGTTCTATTGGTCTACATCTCTGTTTTGGTACAAGTACCCTGCTGTTTTGATTACTGTAGCCTTTAGTATAGTTTGAAGTCAGGTAACATGATGCCTCCAGCTTTGTTCTTTTTGCTTAGGATTGTCTTGGCTACGCCAGCTTTCTTTTGGTTCCAAATGAAGTTTAAAGTGTTTTTTCCAATTCTGTGAAGAAGGTCAATGGTAGTCTAATGGGGATAGTATTGAATCTATAAATTACTTTGGGCAGTATGGCGATTTTCACAATATTGATTATTCCTAAACAGGAGCATGGAATGTTTTTCCATCTGCTTGTGTCCTCTCTTATTTCCTTAAGCAGTGGTTTGTAGTTCTCCTTGAAGAGATCCTTCACATCCTTTGTTAGTTGTATTCCTAAGTATTTTATTCTCTTTGTTGTAGCAATTGTGAATGGCAGTTCACTCATGATTTGGCTCTCTGTTGGTCTGTTATTGGTATATAGAAATGCTTGTGATTTCTGCACATTGATTTTGTATCCTGAGACTTTGCTGAAGTTGCTTATCAGCTTAAGGGGATTTGGGGTTAAGACAATGGGTTCTTCTAAATATAAAATCATATTGTCTGAAAATAGAGACAATTTGACTTCCTCTTTTCCTAATTGAGTACGCTTTATTTCTTTTCCTTGCATGATTTCTCTGGCTAGAAATCCAATACTATCTTGAACAGGAATGGTGAGAGAGGGCATCCTCTAGTGCCAGTTTTCAAAGGAAATGCTTTCAGTTTTTGCCATTCAGTATCATATTGGCTGTGGGTTTGTCATAAATAGCTTTTATTATTTTGACATATGTTCCACTGATACCTAGTTTATTGAGCGTTTTTAGCATAATGGGTTGTTGAATTTTGTCGATGTGCTTCTCTGCATCTATTGAGATGATCATGTGGTTTTTGTCCTTGGTTCTGCTTATGTGATGGATTATGTTTATAGATTTGTATATGTTGAACCAGCCTTCTATCCCCAGGATGAAGTCTATTTGATCATAATGGATACGCTTTTTGATGTGCTGTTGCATGCAGTTTGCTAGTATTTTGTTGAAGACTTGTATCTATGTTCCTCATGGATATTGGCCTAAAGTTTCCTTTTTCAGTTGTGTCTCTGCCAGGTTTGGGTATCAGGATGATGTTGGTCTCATAAAATAAGTTAGGGAGGATTCCATCTTTTTGTATTGTTTGGAATAGCTTCAGAATGAATGGTACCAGCTCCTCTTGTATTTCTGGTAGAATTTGGCTGTGAACTTGTCTGGACCTGGACAGTTTTTGATTGGTAGATTATTAATTGCTGCCTCAACTTCAGACCTTGTTAGTCTATTCAGGGATTCAACTTCTTCCTGGTTTAGTCTTGGGAGGGAGTAAGTGTCCAGGAATTTATCCATTTCTTACAGGTTTACTGAGTTATGTGCATAGAGTTGTTTGTAGTAATCTCTGATGGTACTTTGTATTTCTGTGGAATTGGTGGTGATATCCCCTTTATCATTTCTTATTGAATCTATTAGATTCTTTTCTCTTTTCTATCAGTCTGGCTAAGGGTCTATTTTGTTGATCTTTTCATAAAACCAGCTCCTGTATTTATGGATTTTTTGAAGAATTTTTTGTGTCTCTATCTCCTTCACCTCTGCTCTGATCTTAGTTATTTCCTGTCTTCTGCTAGCTTTTGAATTTTTTTTTAATCTTACTCCTCTAGCTCTTTCAATTTTGATGATAGGGTGTTGATTTTAGATCTTTCCTTGCTTCTCATGTGGGCATTTACTGCTATAAATTTCCCTCTAGAAACTGCTTTAAATGTGTCCCAGAGATTCTGGTATTTTGTACCTTCACTCTCATTGATTTCAAAGAACATCTTTATTTCTGCCTTCATTTCATTGTTTATCCAGTCATCATTCAGGAGCAAGTTGTTCAGTTTCTATGTCGTTGTGTGGTTTTGCATGAGTTTCTTAATCCTGAGTTCTGATTTGATAGCACTGTGGTCTAAGAGATGGTTATGACTTCCATTCTTCTGCACTTGCTGAGGACTAATTTACTTCCAATTATGTGGTCAATTTTAGAGTAAGTGTGATGTGGTGCTGAGAAGAATGTATATTCTGTGGATTTGGGGTGTAGAGTTCTGTAAATGTCTATTAGGTCCACTTGGTCCAGATCTGTGTTTATGTCCTGGATATCCTTGTTGATTTTCTGTCTCATTCATCTGTCTAATATTGACAGTGGATGATTAAAAGCCTCCTTCTGCTATTGTGTGGGAGTCTAAGTCTCTTTGTAGGTCATTAAGAACTTGCTTTATACATCAGGTTACTCCAGTACTGGGTGCATATATATTTAGAATAGTTAGCTCTTCTTGATGCATTGATCCTTTTACCATTATGTAATGCCCTTCTTTGTCTTTGATCTTTGTTAAAGTCCATTTTATCAGAAACTAGAATTGTAACCCCTCCTTTTTTTGCTCTCCATTTGCTTGGTAAATATTCCTCCATCCCTTTATTTTGAGTCTATGTGTGTTTCTGCACATGAGAAGAGTCTCCTGAATATGGCACACTGATGAGTCTTAACTTTTTAACCAGTTTGTCAGTCTGTGTCTTTTGATTGGTACATTTAGGCCATTTACATTTAATATTAATATTGTTATGTGTGAATTTGATCCTGTCAGTTTTATTTGTTATTGGCTGGTTGTTTTGACCATTAGTTGACACAGTTTCTTCATCGTGTCATTGGTCTTCACTATTTGGTACGTTTTTGCAGTGACTGGTGCTGGTTATTCCTTTCCATGTTTAGTGCTTTCTTCAGAAGCTCTAGTAAGGCAGGTCTGGCAGTGGCGAAATCTCTCAGCTATTGCTTGTCCTAAGGATTTTATTTCTCCTTCACTTATGAAGCTTAGTTTGGTTAGATATGAAATTCTAGGTTGAACATTCTTTTCTTTAAAGATGTTGAATATTGGTTCCCACTCTCTTCTGGTTTATAGGGTTTCTGCTGAGAGATCTGTCATGAGTCTGACAGGCTTCCCTTTGTGGGTGACCCAACTTTTCTCTCTGGCTGCCCTTAGCCCTATTTTCCTTCATTTCAACCCTGGTGAATCTGACGATTATGTGCCTTCAGATTGCTCTTCTTGAGGAATAATCTTTGTGGTGTTCTCTGTGTTTCCTGGATTTGAATGTTGGCCTGCCTTGCTAGGCTGGGGAAGTTCTCTTGCATAATATCCTGAAGAGTGTTTTCTAGCTTGGATTCATTCTCCCCATCACATTCAGGTACACCGATCAAGCATGGATTAGGTTTTTTTTTCACATAATCTGGTATTTCTTGGAGGCTTTGTTCATTTCTTTTCACTCTTTTTTCTCTAATCTTGCCTTCTTGTTTCATTTCATTGAGTTGATCTTCAATCTCTGATATCCTTTCTTCTACTTGGTCAATTTGGATTGAAACTTATGTATGCTTCATGAAGTTCTCATGCTGTGTTTTTCAGCTCCATCAAGCCCTTTATGTTCTTCTCTAATTCTAGTTAGCATTTTGTCTAACCTTTCTCAAGATTTTTAGTTTCTTTGCATTGGGTTAGAACATGTTCCTCTAGCTCAGAGAAGTTTTATTTATTACCACCTTCTGAAGCCTGCTTCTGTCAATTCATCAAACTCATTCTCCATTGTGTTTTGTTCCTTTGCTGGTGAGGAGTTGTGATCCCTTGGAGGAGGAGAGTCATTCTGGTCTTTGATGATTTCATCCTTTTTGTGCTGGTTTCTTCCCATCTTCATGGATTTTCTACCTTTGATCTTTGAAGTTGGTGATTATAGATGGGGCCTCTGAGTTGATGTCCTTTCTCTTGATGTTGGAGCTATTTCTTACTGTGTTTTAGTTTTCCTCCTAACAGTCAGGTCCCTCTGCTGTAGGACTTCTGAAGGTCCACTCTAGACCTTACTTGCCTGCAAATCACCCATGGGGGTTGCAGAAGAGCAAGGATTGCTGCCTGAGCTTTCCTCTGGTAGCTTTGTCCCAGAAGGGTACCTGCCAGATGACAGCCAGAGCTGCCCTGTATGAGGCTTCTTTTTGGTTATACAGGGGTCAGGGAGCTGTTTGAGTAAGCAGTCTGCCCCTTGTCTGCCTGCAGAGGCACTGCAGGGCTGTCACAGACTCAGTGCAGCTGCTGTGTAAGCTTCCTCTGGCTTTTGTTTACACAGGTAGGTTTAGACCCACCTCAACAATGGGGGATGTCCTTCCTCCCACTGAGGTCAATTGTCCTGGGCCAAGCTTGAACTGATGTGCTAGCTGCAAAACTCTCAAGCAAGAGGGCTTCAGTTTGCTGGTCTTTGTGGGGGTGAGACCCACCCAGTCATACCACCTGATTCCCTGCTTTCAGCTTCCCCTTTTTCTGGGGAGCAGGTAGCTCTGTCCCACAGGTACTCTTGGTGCTAGGCAAAACATTCACCCAGTTCTGTACTGACAACCTGTGGTGCCTGCTGGAGATACTGCTCCTATATGTTTATTCTTAAGCCAAAAAGAATAAACAAAGAAGAGAACAGAGAGAGAGAGAGAGAGAGAGAGAGAGAGAGAGAGAGAGAGAGAGAGAAAGGAAAGAGGAGAGTGAAGAATCTCAAAATATTCTGTCTGTGGACTCCTTTGGCTTTTAAAAAGGCTGGAGATCCAAAAAGGACACAGTGACATAAGATTCTAAAACGGAACAGGCAACTGATGCTGTTCCACCTTGAAGTTTCCAAATAGAGCTTTTCACTCTTCAGTGGGTGCATTCCAACATGTGAGGATCTAGGACTACCTTCTCAGCCATGATTCCTATTACTAGGGTGGGGTCTTATCCTTTTCCATCAGTCATGGGCCGTCTGCATTTTTTTCTGTGTACTATGGGTCCTTATTTGGACAGGTACTTCATATTTAAGACAATAGATGGCCGGGCGCAGTGGCTCAAGCCTGTAATCCCAGTGCTTTGGGAGGCCAAGACAGGTGGATCACAAGGTCAAGAGATCAAGACCATCCTGGTCGACATGGTGAAACCCCATCTCTACTAAAAATACAAAAAATTAGCTGGGCATGGTGGCGCGTGCCTGTAATCCCAGCTACTCAGGAGGCTGAGGCAGGAGAATTGCCTGAACCCAGTAGGCGGAGGTTGTGGTGAGCTGAGATCGCGCCATTGCACTCCAGTCTGAATAACAAGAGCAAAACTCCATCTCAAAAAAAAAAAAAAGAGAGGGACGGGGGAAGATGGCACTATAGAAGCAACTCAGGATTGCAGCTCTCAGTCAAGACACAGAGTGTGAGTTCATGCTGCATTTCCAGATGGATCTTTATAGCCCACAGAATGGGGAAAATCCCAGGTGTAGGAGACACACAGGATGCCAGTGCAGCAGTCTCCGCTAGCGCGGCCAAACGGCCGGCACCGCAGCACGGCGGCATGCCGCACAAAACGCATGGGTCTGGGCGCCCTGTTAAACCGGCAATGTGAGATTTGGGAGGGCAGATTAGCATATTCATCTGATTAAACGGGATTTGGACAGTGAGCCAGACCAGGAGATTTCTGGGAGGTGAACTGTGAGCCAGCGCAGCGTGTTGCTGCATGGGAAATCACACAGATCCCGGTGCCCTTTCAGCCGGCGACTGAAAAACCCTACAACTTAAAAAAAAAAAAATAAGCAAAAAGGCTCGGAGGCAGGGAGCCAAGTGATCAGGCCTGACGGGTGCCACCCCCACAGGGACAAACAAAACGGCGATTCGAAACGCTCGGGGTTGAGAGTTTCACTGCGGGCACAGCTGAACCCAGGGCTGTGCAGCTTGGTGGGGAAGGGGTGTCTGCCATTACCGACAGCTTCCACCCCTACTGAGGTACGTGCCCATTGCTGATGCAGCCAGCCGTTGCCGTGGCAACCCGCCATAACAGAGAGACTCTGCCAACAGAGCAGAGCCCACGTCAGCAGGGTGGAGCCCACGTCAGTAGGGCAGAGCCCAAAACAGCAGAACATAGCCCACAGCAAAAGGGCGGACCTCACGCCAGCAGGGCGGAGCCTCGGCAGCCAAATAGTGACTTAAACTGCCTCCTAGCTAGGCAGGACAGCGCAATGAATACTCACAAATAAAGCTCTAACTGGCCGAGACAGAGCATCTGAGAGAAAAAAGTGGTTTTATGAGTTCTGCCGCAACAGACTTAAATGTGCTTGCCTAGCAACACTGAATGAACAACGGAGCTCACAGCTCAGCACTTGAGCTCCTATAAAGTACAGACTGTCTTCTCAAGCAGTTCCCTGACCCCCGTATACCCAAAGAGTCACCTGAAAAAGGACTGATCAGACTGGCATTTGGTGGGCATCATTCTGGGACAAAGATAGAAGAAGAAACTGGTAGCATCCCTCACTGTTTCGCAGCTACTACAGGTGTACCCCAGGCAAGCAGGGCCCGGAGTGCACCTCAGCAGTCTTACAGCAGAGGGGCTAGACTGTTAGAAGGAAAACTAAGAAACAGAAATACTTCATCATCAAC
>JAPYYA010004075.1:0-12184 GCA_028533165.1 Leontopithecus rosalia | reverse complement strand
CCTCTCTAAGTTGTCTATTCTCATTAGGGTTTCGTCAAACCTTTTTTCAAAGTTCTTAGTTTCTTTATGTTGGGCTACAACATGTTCTTTTAACTCACAGAAGTTTCTTATTATCCATCTTCTGAAGCCTGATTCTGTTATTGGGATGCTCTCGTTCTCCATCAAGCCTTGTTCCAGTGTTGATGAGGAACTGTGATCATCTTTAGAGGGAGAGGCGTTCTGATTTTGAGTATTCTCAGCCTTTTTACGCTGGTTTCTTCCCATCATTGTAAATTTATCCTCCTGTCATCTTTGAAATTACCAACTTTCAGATTAGTTCTCTTGAGTGGACGTCCAAGTTGTTAGTTCCCAGGGCCGGAACAGCGGTGTTAAAACTGATGGTGTTTTTCTGCCCAGGCTTCTCCTGTCTGGCTTCCTTCTTGTGTCTGTAATAGGCGACTCTGCCTTCCCTGAGCTCCAAACCTTGGTCAGAAGGGGAACCACTCCCGTTCACTCTGTTCCTAGAGCTGCTGCGCCAAGGTGCTGGCGCAACCGCTGCACCGGCCTCTGGAGTTGCGCTGGGTCCCGCGTGGCTCCTCCAAACCTCGGTCAGAAGGGGAGCCAGCCCCGCCTACTCTGCTCCGAGAGCTGCCGCACCGAGGTGCCGGTGAAACCGCTGCGCTGGCCACAAGAGTACATGGCTACTCCACTGGGAATCTTCTGCTCCTGAGTGACCAGAATTTGTCTGAAAGTATGGCGTCCTCTAGTTCTGTGTGCTTTCACTGCAAACTGCAATCCTGAGATGTTAGCGATTGGCCATCTTGGATCATTCTCCTTTGATTATCTTTTTAATGTCCAACAGTTCAGTAGAGATGGCTCCTCTTTTATTTCTGATATTAGTAATTTGTTGAACTCAGTTGGTTTTAAAAATATTTACTTGCTCCATTGACTGAAAGGGTCTAGAAGCAATGATAGCCAGCAGAGGTGAGCATATCTAGTGCCTACATACTGTTGTTTTATTCCATTCATCACCTTTGAGAAGTGGCTGATTCCAGGTGTGGGACCAGAAAAGTGCCAGGTCTGGAACATGTTATGTCAAAAAGCAAGGGAGCTGTTGAAAACTAGTGGCACATGTCTGAAGAACACAGGGACTGACTTGTAAAGGCTACCATAGGCCAAATTTGGTACAACTTGAACATTACAAAATGGTAATAGACATTTAGTGGGAAAAAACCCCAAAACACTACCATGAGTCCATAGTGAGAAAGAGAAGGAAAGAGGGAGGAGAAACGGGTAGGAAGGGAGAAGAGAAAGGTGAAATCTTCTTTGCAGAACATTGCTTGGTGATAAATGTAAAAGGAATTATGTAATTAGAAAGTCACCTTTTTGTATACCCCAGGTAATGTTCTAGTTCAGGTAGGGATGATCACTGGATGCCATAACTATTAGGTGAAAGATTCTTGGGAGAAGAGAGTATTTACACAGTCTCAAAGTATTGATTTACAGATTACTTTCTACTTAATAAAGGTGAAATAATTTTACAATATGAAGATCTGGTATTCACCACTTTAATGACGTGATTGAAACTTAAAGTCAAGGAGCTGGCATCAAGTACCCCCTGACTTGATGCAGTAAGATTGCCTTTGGTTAAATCATTGCCAAAAATGAAGAAACAATCAGATAAATCAGAATGTGGAACATTCTATAAAACACTTGACCTGGATTCTTAAAAAAGACACTTAAGTATTTATTTAGGGGTGAAGTCAAGATGTTTGTAACTTTCAAATGGTTTCACAAAACACAGAGATAACAGCAAATGTAGCAAAACATTATTGATGAACCTATGTGAAGAGTACGTAGGTGTTAATTGTAATATTCTTTTAATTTTCCTGAAGGTTTTTATGTTTTCAAAATAAAAAGTAGATTTTTAAAAGTTAATTGATAATAAATTGTGATTCTAATCCAACCCCTCATTTTACAAATGGGGAAAGTGCAACCCAGGGGGACTTGTCTGAGGATACCTAAACTGGTTATTGAGAGAGTGTGAAGAGCATGCCTGTTCTCTCTTTTCCCGCCACCCATGGAGGATGTGAGTGGCAGGATATGGGAGGGATGGCAGAGGGACACAAAGGGACTTTGGGAGGAAGAGCTCTCTGGAGTCATAGTAAGAAGTGGGTACCCCTTAGCAGGAGCATATTGAAGGTCCCAGCCACAGCCAAGGTAAAGGAGATTATGAACTGAAACACAGGCAGGCCGGAGAGACCCAAAGCGTCACCCAACTTACCTCCTTCTCTTCTCTTTTTAAAAATTCTTTGCTGTTTTCCTTCTCTATTCTTTCCACTATCTTAAAAAAAAAACAAACAAAACGTATCTCCATTTTATTGTCACTTCGTAATTTTTCTTTTTCCACCAAGAATTAACATAATGTCATGGAAATAATATAAATTTTGGAACTGGACAGACCTGATTTCAGATTCCAGTCCGGTGTACTAGCTGTACAACTTTGAAGTCACTTGATCTTTCTAAGTCTTGGTGGCTTCATTTTTGAAAAGTTACTACTTCCTACTTTGAGAGGAAGTGGCATTGTACTGGGATATTTTAAAAAATACATCATGCTTTCTCCTTAGTTATTTGGAAGTTAGTTATGCAGTCCTTTTAGTGGTTTTCTTAGTAAATACATAGTTGACTTGTTGGAGTCTGTTGTTGATTCATAACTAGTAGTACTGACAATGTTTGCATCTTAGAATCCTTTAACTTCCTTGGCCTTTTCTCAAATTACATGCCATTTTAGTTGGATACTTTATTTTTAAAAATACAATATTTTAAAAAATACATCATGCTTTCTCCTTAGTTATTTGGAAGTTAGTTATACAGTCCTTTTAGTGGTTTTCTTAGCAAATACATTGTTGACTTGTTGGAGTCTGTTGTTGATTCGTAACTGGTAGTACTGACAGTGTTTGCATCTTAGAATACTTTAACTTCCTTAGCCTTTTCTCAAATTACATGCTATTTAAGTTGGATACTTTATTGTATACATTTAAGCTCACAAATTTAAATAGTCATTCACTGCACAATGATGTTTCAATGACAGACTGCATGTATGAGATTATAATACCATATTTTTACTTTACTTTTTCTGTGTGTGGATACCTTTAGATTGTGTTACAACTGCCCACAGCAGTATTCAGTACAGTAACTTGCGGTACAGGTTTGTAGCCTAGAAGCAAAAGGCTATAATAACCTAGGTGTATAGAAAGCTATACTGTCTAGGTTTGTGTAAGTATACTCTGTGATGTCACACAGTGATGACATTGCCTAATGACACATTTCTCAGGGACTGAATGATGGATTTGGGGAATGGCAGCAAGGTCGATTTGGCCCCAGCTGAAGTTTATAAAAATTGTTGAAGCTAAGATTGTATGTGAGGTGGTGTCTCATTATGGAAATCGTAAACTCCTGTTCTCTTTTAGGGCATAGGGAGCCCTTGTAGAATTGTTTAGGGATAGGGTGATTATTTACGGGGCAAGAGCTTGGCTTGATTTTATATTCCAACCTAAATCTCAATTATGACTTTGTCACTTCCTTATTTATATATACTATGGGTTAGTTAAATTTTTCTATTTCCTCATCTGTGAATTGGAAATAATAGTACTTATTTTATAGGGTTGTTGCAAGGATAAATTAAATGATATGTGAAATGTACTTAGAACATAAGCACTATGTAAATGTTACACATCGTTTTATTATTATCATTGTTATTGTTATTAAATTAGATTATGCTAGTATTCACCCCATGCCTGGCACATGGTTAATAATAATTCCAGTAACCGGTAGAATATATATGGGATAATTACTAACCAAACTATATTTTCACACCCCTGCATCTCATATAGGAAATTTATGTCCTTTAAAAGACATATTTAATGTATAAATAAGCTGTATAATTCATTTAGGTTATTTTGTCATTGCGTTGTTTTTGTGATTACGTATTACATGTCATTCTCATTTCACTCCTCAGCTAACTCATTATATTTATAAAAATAATGGTGAACAACAGTAAAGAAAACATTCTATGTTAAGAATGTGTAAGTAAGAAGAGAGGGAAGACAGTATGTCATAGACGGAAGCTGTAAAGCTGCCATAGGAAAGATGTAGGAATTGTGCTGGGTGCTAAATTTGGAAGCATTATCTATGGGTATTGTTTAGTTTTGGTTTCTTCAGGAAATTGTTTGCAATGTGAGGATGCTAAGTTTCCACCATTAGTATAAAGAATAAAAAACTGCCTTCTCTGTTAAAATTTTATTCCAAGAGAAATTGTATAAAGCTGTTGAAGCATCAGGACTGACAAGCTAAAAATGCATTTAAGTGGAGGCTCATTAATCTTTAAGAAGTTGAAAAGCAGACATATGTGGCCAAGAAGCCAATGTGGATTTGCAATACTAAAATGCCAGCATCTTCAAATACTGTCAGTAAAGAACAGTGGGAAATAAGAATGGGCATCACTTATATGTTTAAGACTAGAATAATTCACTAATTTATTAAATCAATTGCCTTTAAACTGTAACCTATCTAGTAGCTAATTATAGTTTTAAGGGAGTTTTAACTTTATCTGGTGACTGTATTGATTAGAATGATTTCATGAGAGAATATGCCTGTAAGTGGGCATGCTTTTAATTTCAGAGGAACTAAACACATGGCACTCTTTCTTAGGTTGTATTTCAGATCTTCTGTGGTCCAATTACCAATGATTTGTACCTTGTTTTAATTGACAACTTAAAAAAGACATTCCTTTAAATGTTGTCTCGTTATTTTTCCTATTTCCTTTTCACATTCTTTGTGTTTCTTATAAATTGGCAAGGGAGTATCTTTGCATATGGTTTGTTATTCTTGGAATAAGATACTGTTTTTCTTTCTGGTTTGTTTTCCTAACCTTTAACCACCTGGTTAACAGATGGTCAGATTATCCTTCTACTCTATCATTTTGAATAACTTAGTTTTGAAAAAGCCCAGCTTCTAAAGGTGACTTAAATTTTCACATGATAGCATCAATAACTCATTAATTATGGCAGTTTTGATTCTTGAAGTTCCTTTTATATTTTGGGTTGAGTTTGTATTTATGTATAATACTAAATGGAACTTACTGACTTTAAGTTACTGGGTGATTATTTCTTCCTGACACTGTAGCTCAATTTTTAGTTGATTCATAGCATCTTGTGAAGCAGATAAGATAAGGCAGGTATCTTACTTGAGGGCACTTAAAATTGTAGAGAACCATACATCTGTATGTTCTCTAAAATTGTAGAGAACCATACATCTGTCTGTTCTCTAAAATTGTAGAGAACCTACATCTGTAGGTTCGTGCACCTAACAGACTTGGATTCAAATTGTAGATTTGCCCTTGTGTGCTTTGGGACAAGCTACTTAACTGAGTTTCAGTTTGTAAACCTTAAAATGGAAACTGATTGTATCACATTTACCCTGTAGAGTTGATGTAAATATTAATTTAGATAATTAATGTGAAGTGTCTTATATACTCTATGGAACATGGGAGATCAAAAATGAAGGCTCACTTGCCAAGGTAATCAGTTTTAGAAATGGGACATGTAATCGTACATGATATTGTAGCGCTGTTTGCTATTTATATGGGTAGTTTCCTTGATTAAAATATCTGGGAATAAAGCACCTTTAGAATGAATTGTGGTCAGGACCTCAGTTCAGATACCCTCTGATAAGCTTGGATTTGCTTCTCAGTGACTAGGGGGTGGTAAGCACAGTAGCTGTGGTCGTGGCATATATTTGCATAGAGTGTGATAGACATCTCTATGGCAAGACTGTCTGTTGTAAATTAGGAGCCTAGCTGTGCTACAACTATGAAGAATGATGAGGAGTTGTACATATTCCCACCCGGAAGTACCAGGAGTTATAATTGAGTCATCAATCATTTATACATTTGATTATTCACTTGACAACTATTTGAGAACTTACTATCTAGGCATTGTAATATATAGTAGGAATATACAACAGAGAGCAAAACGCAGTATCTGCCTTCTAGGAACATGTAGTTACAGAGCTAGTAAGTGGTAAAAAAATAAGGCAAAACTAGTGCAGTGGGAGATACGAAAGGACTGCTTAATTCAGTCCATGCTAGGGAAAGGATTGGGAAGGGGTAGAGGTATAGGTCAAGATCAGAGGATGCTTCTGGAGGGAGAAGGCACTGTCCTAAGTTGAATGCATGATAAGAGTGGAGGGTTTAAGATGTTAAGGATGGTATTTTGAAAAATTTCATTACAAGGGTTAAACGTCTTATTTCTGTGAGTAGGTTATGGAGTAAGCATGATTGAGTCTAATTTTCAACAGAATAGTGGGAAATCAGATTTTTCTGAAATCCTTTCTTTAACTGTTATCAGAGATTAGGAGTAGACCTAACTTTGTGCTTGAAAAGATAAGAATCCAGAATCTCACTTGGAAGCCGAGGGCCTTCTTGTTCATGGAGTTTTAGAATATTACCAACACTGTATTTATTGAATTTATTGAATTAATTGATTGAGACACAGTTTCGATTTTGTCTCCCAGGCTGGGGTGCAGTGACACAATCTTGGCTCACTGCAACCTCCACCTCCTGGGTTCAAGTGATTATCCTGCCTTAGCCTCCTTACTGTCTAGAATAAGAGGCACGCATCACCATGCCTGGCTAATTTTTATATTTTTAGTAGAGATGGGGTTTCACCATGTTTGCCAAGTGTTCTTGAACTCCTGACCTCAGGTGATCCCCCTGCCTTGGCCTCCCAAAATGTTGGGATTACAGGCATGAGCCAGTGTGCCTGGCCTGATTTTTTATAATTTGTGTGTGATAAATATTTGTTAACTGAATAGTAAATGAGATTGGCATGGTTCTGCTCCTTAACCTAACCCCAGCTTTAAGAATTAAGATCAGGCAGGGCGAGGTGGCTCATACCTGTAGTCCCAGCAATTTGGGAGCCTGAGGCGGGTGGATTACCTGAGGTTGGGAGTTCGAGACCAACCTGATCAACATGGAGAAACCCCATCTCTACTAAAAATAGAAAATTAGCTGTGCACATGCCTGTAATCCCAGCTACTTGGGAGTCTGAGGCAGGAGAATCGCTTGAACCCAGGAGGCGGAGGTTGCTGTGAGCTGAGATTGCCAGCCTGGGCAACAAGAGTGAAAAATCCATTTCAAAAAAAAAAAAATTAAGATCCGAGTGGCTGTAATGATTGGGTGAACTATGTAAGTAAAGAGCTTCAGGCTGGGCACAGTGACTCATGCCGGTAATTCTGGTGCTTTGGGTGGCTGAAGCTGGAGGATTGCTTGAGCCCAGGAGTTGGAAACCAGCCTAGGCAACACAGTGAGACCCCGTCCCTACAGTAAAATAAATAACTAGCCAGGCATGATGGTACATGCCTGAAGTCCTAGCTACTTTGGGAGGTTGAGGTGAGAGGATTCCTTAAGCCCAGGAGCTCAAGGCTGCAGTAAGCTGTGATCGTGCCACTGCACTCCAAGCCTGGGTGACGGAGTGAGAGCCCATCTCTTTTAACAAACAAGCAAATAAACAAAAAAAGAAATTGGGCTTTGGCATGAGGCAGCTCCGCTGACTTAGTTACATGCTTGCCTTAGACACTAACCCAGGAGCGGTGGAATCACTATCCGTACCACGGTCTCTGATTATCAATGAGAGAGGCAAAAATGTGGACACCAGAAACTATAATGCAAAGCAATTTATATGCCCAGAGACTAAAGTTTTGTTTAAAGAAATCAGTCAGGATTTTATACGTATATGTGCACATAAACATATAAACACATGTACATAAATGTGAAGATTCATAATACTAAGATTTTCATAGTTCATTCATACTTGTATGACTATGATATTGGTAGTACAGGTGTCCAAGAGGAAATAAAACTGTTTTGAGAACAAAAAGGAGGGAGAAGTAATGTTACACTTGGGATGGGATGAGGGAAGTCTTTCTTGAGAGGTAGCTTTTGACCTGACTCTCAAGAGAGGTATGGGCTTTTTTTTTTGTTTTTCTTTTTTTGCGATGGAGCTGTGTTGCCCAGGCAGGAGTGCAGTGGCGCAATCTCAGCTCACTGCAACCTCCACCTACTGGATTCAAGTGATTCTCCTGCCTCAGCCTCTCAAGCAGCTGGGAATATAGGCATGCACCACCATGCCTGTCTAATTTTTTCTATTTTTAGTAGAGATGGGGTTTTACCGTGTTAGCCAGGATAGTCTCCATCTCCTGACCTCCTGATCTGCCCATCTCGACCTCCCAAAATGCTGGGATTACAGGCGTGAGCCACTGCGCCTGGACGGAATGGGCTTTTTGCAGAAGCTTTATTAGCATAATGAGTCATGAAGAGTCTCAGCTTTGTAGATGGGTGGTTTGATGTTTTTTTCTCAATTATTAATTAAAAATTTTTTTTTATTTCCATAGATGTTTGAGTAACAGGTGGTATTTGGTTACATGAGTTCTTTAGTGGTGATTTGTGAGATTTTGGTGCACCCATCGCCCAAGCAGTGTACACTGAACCCAAATTGTAGTCTTTTATCCCTCACCACCCTCCCAGCCTTTCCTGAATTCCCAGTCATTTGTATCATTCTTACGCTTTTGCATCATCATAGCTTAGCTCCCACTTATTAGTGAAAACACATGATATTTGGTTTTCCATTCTTGAGTTACTTCACTTAGAATAATGGTCTCCAGTCCCAGGTTGTTGAGAATGTCATTAATTCATTCCTTTTTATGGCTGAATAGTATTCCATCCATTAATTCATTCTTTTTGATGGCTGAATAGTATTCCAATAGTGTGTGTGTGTGTGTGTGTGTGTGTGTGTGCGCGCGTGTGTGCTCGTGCGCTCACGCATGTGTATACACCAAAGTTTATCCACTCATTCATTGGTGGGCATTTGGGTTGGTCCATATTTTTGCAGTTTTGCAAATTGTGCTGCTATAAACATGCATGTGCAAGTATTTTTTTTTTATACAATGACTTCTTTTTCTCTGGGTAGATACCCAGTAGTGCAATTGTTGGATTAAACTGTAGTTTTACTTTTAGTGATTCTTTTTTGGTGAGACAGAGTCTTGCTTTGTTGCCCAGGCTGGAATGCAGTGGTGTGATCTTGGCTCACTACAACTTCTGCTTCCCAGGTTCAAGCAATTCTACTGCCTTGGCCTCCTGAGTAGCTGGGACTACAGGTGTGCACCACCCTGCCCGGCTAATTTTTGTATATTTAGTAGAGACAGGGTTTCACCATGTTTACAGGCTGGTCTCAAACTCCTGACCTTAGGTGATCCACTTGCCTCAGCCTCCCAAAGTGCTGGGATTATAGGTGTGAACCACCGTGCCCAGCACAGGTGGTCTAATTCTAATCCCATCTCTGTTGCAGACTAGCTGCTTGATCTCAGGTCACTCACTTCATTCCTCTAAACTATTGTTTCCTGTGTCCAGTTGGTATAATCATATCCTCTACCGATGGTTTTTGAGGATTAACTGAAGTAATTCATGTAAAGGTGTAACTGAGTACCTGGTCATTATTACTATTAGAGATTGGTGGAGAGGCCTTTGGAAACTGAATTTAGTTGATTCTCTTCTTCTTCTTTAATAAAGTTACCAAGTTTCGAAAAACAAACCTGGTGGTTTTACTTTTTCATTTATCAGTTACACACTCTGAATAATTAAGATTTCGTTAGGATTATTCTTGAATTGCAGAGTTTGTTCCAGACTGAGAAAACATCATTCCCAAGCTCATGGCATTGTATCCCTGTCCTTTGAGTCTCAGTACACTCATTAGGTTGGAAGGGTAATCTTTCCTGTTTATTTAAGGCTCTGTACTTTTCGAACTACTTCCGTGACTGTTAGTAAGTGGACCCTCATTGTAGCCTTGGGACCACATAGGCAGGTGATGATTATTTTTCAGGAAACAGAATCTGCAGAGCCAGGGAAAAGCCTTTATGGCCAAGTGGAAGTTTCAACACTATAGCTCTGGTCTCCTTACGTAGTTCTATTTTTTTCTTCAATTTTCTGTGATGTCTACTCATCTGACCTGAATTTGCATTTAATCTCTGCCATTTACTAGTTGCATGATCTTGTAAGAATTTTTAAATTTATGAGTCTGGCCCTTTCATCTGTCAAATGTTGAGATTTTGAACCACACAGGAATGTCTGTGATGCATAATTCATTTTGCTTAATTCTTTTTTTTTTTTTTTGAGATGGAGTTTCGCTCTTGTTACCCAGGCTGGAGTACAATGGCGCGATCTCGGCTCACCGCAACCTCCGCCTCCTGGGTTCAGGCAATTCTCCTGCCTCAGCCTCCCGAGTAGCTGGGACCACAGGCACACGCCACCGTGCCTAGCTAATTTTTTTGTAATTTTAGTAGAGACGGGGTTTCACCATTTTGACCAGGATGGTCTCGATCTCTTGACTTCGTGATCCACCTGCCTCGGCCTCCCAAAGTGCTGGGATTACAGGCTTGAGCCACTGCGCCTGGCCCATTTTGCTTAATTATTAATAAGAATTGCTTTGTATAGCACGGTATGGGAATGTGTATTTGTGTATTTAAGACTCAAATTTATTCTCTTATTGATGTCTTGCCTGGTAGGAAATTTCTCTATTTCTAGATTGTCTTCACTGTTTTTATCCTCCTTATCTGGGGATAATATTCTTGATAGTGATGTGAAGAACCTATCCTGGGAAAGGCAAAGAGATCTGGGAATGTTTGACAGATAAATAACAACTAAATAACTGAATCCACTTGTCACATCATAACTCGTGTTGGTTGTTCTTTCCCATTTTTCTCTCTCTTTTTTGGCACGGGGGGCCCCCATGCCTTCCCTTGGGGGGCGAGAATTGGAGGGTTCAGTATTATCCAAATACTTGGACAGTTTAAAACCTTGCAGCTAATAAATACACAACTTTTAAAAGTTTGAAGTTTGTTTTCTTCTAGAAATTCAGACAAGAGACCCTTTTTACATATGAAAATCATTTGACGAATGCTTATCAATTAGTAATATATACTGTTTTCTTCATGAACCCCTGTTATAGGTAGGTGAATATAAAGTTCTATAAGTAACACGTTGGAAATTACAAAATATGGTAATTGAAACTCATTAGAACAAGTTCTTTTTATGGTCTTTCTCCTGAAGTATTAAGTATATATGCATGCATTTATTTATTAAGTGGCTGAGTTCGTTTTTATGAAAATCCTAATGTTGAGTTTTCTAATAACTGAGAAAAATTTGTATTAAGGAAGAAGTTTTGCATTTTAGTTTTTTTTTTCCCCTGAGCAAAAGGTTGGAAAAACCTTATTAAGGTTGACTTGAAAGTGTCATTCAGGAGTAAGAAGGTTCTTTTTCGAGTTGGTGTCTGTGTTTTAGGGGTTGGGTGAGAGTCATCTTGTAAAAAGAAAGATTATTTTCTATAGATTGTGGAAGTTTTTGTTCTCTTTTTAGTATGTAGCAAACTGAGTACTTATTAAGTTGAAGTTTTATTAATACTGTTAGATTGGATATACCATGAGTCAAATTATAGTCTGTGAATTATACTCTGATGTGATAAATTAGGAGGACACTCTATTAGCAATTTAGTATTTTAAAGTTATCCATATTAGGAAAATAGTATAACAACTGTTTATAGTTGAACAGATTTGGACTAAATTAAACAAATTATACTCCAGTCGGGAAGACCAAAACTTAATTTAGTAAAAATTTAACATAGGCTGAGAAGCTTTTTAAAGAATTGGATATAATGTATTCAGAATTGGATAATGGATTAGTCACAATCCTTGTTTATGACATAATCTCATTGGCCTGTTTTTATTTTATTTTAAAAAATGCAAAAAGCACTTGTTTATCCACCATTGGAGGGGGGAAGGTGGGTACTTATTATAATAACCTATATATGACCTCTAGGTTTCCCCAACCATCCCCATGCCTTCCCTTGACAGAATTCAAGCCTGAATTTTGTAGTCATCCTCTTTCTTTCTGTTTTTTTTTTTATTTATTTTTTATTTTTATTATTTTTTTTTTGTGGGGGGAGGAAGGGAGGAAGGCAGGAAGGGAGAGAAGGAGGAAGGGAGGGAGGAAGGAAGGGAGGAAGGAAGGAAGGGAGGGAGGGAGGGGAGGAAGGAGAAAGGGAGGGAGGGAGGGAAGGTAAGAAAGGAAATCAAGCAATGAGAGAGATATTGCCGA
>JAPYYA010004074.1:0-12185 GCA_028533165.1 Leontopithecus rosalia | reverse complement strand
CCAGGTCGGCAATATCTCTCTCATTGCTTGATTTCCTTCCTTCCCTTCCCTCCCTCCCTTCTTCCCTCCCTCCCTTCATCCCTTCCTTCCTCCCTCCCTTCCTCCTTCCCTCCCTTCCTGCCTTCCTCCCTTCCCCCCCAAAAAAAGAATAAATAATACACATATATAGAGTAAAATATTATATCAAGTGTTTGATATAGCAGTAAGAGTTGCTAAGAGAGATGGATAATTACAGTAATGAAAAGCCAGTATGCTAAAAGTGTCATAGGAAAAAATATCTTCTGCAGTGGGTGAGAGCATAGTCTTTATAATCAGAGCTGGACTATAATTCTAGTTCTTCTGCCTTCCAGCTATGTGACCTTGGGCATGGAAATTCAGTTTCCCCATCTTTACTAAAGCTATCATAATCTTAACCTTATTAATAGTTGTATAAATAAGAAAGTACTTAACATAGCAGCCAGAATATAGTAAGAGGTAAATTAAGACTATTATTTTGATTGTATATTAAAAACTAATTAAGAAACTAATCACTGCAGTGAATTCTGCATCAGGAAAACTGACTACCACTAGGGAACAGAAGGCAGACTTGTGAAGATGTGCTAGCAAAGTGGTCCAGAGGTTCAGGTGGGATTTTTCTGACAGAGTTGATATGAAGGTGCAGCATCAGTGCACAAAGAAAAACTGAGAACAGGTTCAGAAAGGAGAAAGCATAAGCTATGTTCAGGAATCACACAAAAGCATATTTCACTGTTTTTCTTTAATTTCTCCCCACGGGGAATGTTAGAGGTTGCCGGAAAGTTGTGTTGGAGCCAGATTCCAGAAGGCTGAGAAAGCCAACTAAACCATTTAGACAGGAATCTCCGCTGTGGGGTGCAGATACCCTGGTAGCTATGCAAAGTACTTCAATGGAATACAATGAGAAGACACCAGGATTGTAGTTGTATTTTAAAATCCAAAGTGGAAGATAAATTACATTGCACTAATATTTAATCAATAGATTGACAACACTATTATCTCACTTGTCACGTCAGTTGGTCACACTGTCTATGAGGAATCCTAGGAGAAAGCTGGAAGTTACAAAGAGGCAACCGACTATAAAGAGAAGGTTCAGTGAGGCAATCACTTCACTTGCTCACCTTTATATTGAAGCTTATTGTTCAGTTATGCAGATCTATGGTTTATACAAATAAATTGGCAAGTTTTAACTAAACCAACCTTCCTATAATAGCTAAGTGGTAGAAAAAACTGCTGCAAAAAAATAATGTGTATAAGACAAAACTAGTAATGTAAGAAATACACACATGCACTCATAAGAAAGCTGACACTTTCATATTGTTGCAAGCTTTTTATCAGTTTTCATAACAAGGTAAGAACAATGATCATCAAATTAAATCAGATCTAACTTGAAGTTTGTAAAAAATGCTTGCCATCATCAGGAAAGCTGTTTGAAATCTGTTTCTGCATCTATTATTGCTAATAACAAACCTTACCCTAAACACAGAACGTGCTTTGGAGTCAAGCCGGTGGTATTATGACATCATCACAAGCTGCTGCAATTTTCAGCAAATATATTTTCTAGTACTTTGTAAGTTTTCACTACCTTGAATAATAATCATCTGGAATCTTCTTTTGAATTTTCTTGCTTAGTAAGAAAAATCACATAACATATGGGAAAATATTTTGCTATAAAAATGACTAAAGCAATATGTGGAATCAATACAGTGACAAATCAAACCACATTCTTTTGTCAGAAAATATTGTGGCAAAAAACAAAGAAATAATTTTGGAAGGTTTTGGGGGAAAATTATTAGAACAAATTAAGTAGCAAAAGATCTAATACTAATAGAATCCAATTACAGAGATTTCTTTACACACTCAGTTTATAATATTCCCCATTTCTCTGTAAGTAATAATAGAAATACCTAAAGAATTGTAACTGTCGAGGAAAAATATACCATTGAAGACATATGGTTATAGTGGAGGGACATTTGGAGTGGAGTGATTTAATTTAAAATGTATATATTTTAATAAAAAATATTAAAAATTGAGAAGTGATTTTTTTTCTGATTGGAATTATATTTTTAAAGAATAAAGTTAGGGAGATAGCAGTACATATGAAAAACATTTATTCACTACAAGTAAGCCAGAATTGGACAGAGTGCCTCCAGATATTACTGATGTAGTAAACTGTATGCTAATGAGGCTTTTATATTTTGAAGAACATTTATTTTGTCCCAAGACACAGAATAACTATGACATTATTTTTGACTATGACACAGATATTTACTGATTATTTCATGGAAATTTCATTTAAAAACTGCAGAATGTGAAGATTTGATCCTTTTTAATGAAAATAGAGGATAATAAGTGCTTTTACATAATACAATACTTAGTAGGTATCAAGAAAGTAAACACCAGTTGTCAGCAGTATGCTGGGTATTAGATATTTAGAGAAAAATAAACAGTATCTGTTTCTTTGAGATAATTATAATGTGGAAACAGCTCTTTGAAGGTAAATATTTGAAGGTAAAAATCATATGATTATTCTATATAAAATAACATATGTCACTTTTAAAAGTTATCATATCTGCTCATTTAACAAACTTTAAAACAGAATATTTTAACTTGTTTAAAAATCTTCCAAAGAAATACAATGGGTTTTAAAACCATTTGCTGAAGAAGAATTTTAAAAGCCCTACATTTTCTGATAGGTAACAAACACAAATGATTGGTATTAAGGAAGACTAAGATTTATTTGTGTAATTGCCAATTTTTTTCTTCATAATTCGTTTCCAAATACATACTTTAAAAAAAGGTAGCAATATTTAGTGAGAACAATCTGTGATCTATTTCTTCCATTTCTGGCATATCCTTTTTAATTACCTTTTTTTCTGCTCTGGATAGCCATTAAAACTGAACATCAAAGGATCAAAATAAGCTTAACTTTGAAGCTGAATTTCAAATAACTATGTTATAAAATTTTACACCAAAATATTAAAAAATATTAAAGCATAATCAGTGCTCTCTCTAAAATAACAGTATTAATCACTTTTTAAGGTGATCAAATGTATCTGTATTTAATACCTGCATTTAAATGAATATAATAAAAATTGTAATTTCAGTTTATTTCACTGAATTATTTTCTATTCTTTGTTAATTTTTTTATTTTATTATTTTAAAAGGTAAATAATATATTAGTAATATAGTACATACATAAATTGTATAAATACATATACATATATTGAGATTGTATAATAAAAGAAAAAGTAATAAAAATAAAGTGATATAGGTATAAAATAAATAAAAAGGAGTGCATTCACAAAATATTTGAAGACTTCTTGTTTGGAACATATTTAAAACACGAGAGGGAATCGTTAGGAATATCTAAGTGGTGAAATTAAATTATCTGAACCCTAGAAAACACTTACCTGACAGCTATAGACTAGAGAAGGGAGAAAAGGAAGGCATCCTAACCAGTAATTTAGATTGTTCAAATAATTGGCTAAAGGTCATGAAAGCAGTAAGTAAGGTGGTGCCCTGAGGAACAAGAGTTAACAGACAGAAATGTGATAACTTGAATGTGGAGAACAAAGAGCAGATAAGAAGACACCTTAAAACACGCAGAAGATTAGTAACTGGGAGACAGGAGACAGGCACATGATGGTGCAGTAGAAAATTACAAGCAGAAACTGTTTCTATAGAGAAGTGAATAAGAGTCAGACACATTGAGTTTGCCTTTACAGAGTGGTTTTCAAGTGGAACTATCTACTAGGTACTTGAAAGTGCAGGTCTGACACTCAAAAGAGGGACAAGAGGTACATAAGTGGCTTCAAAAGTTGTTCACGTAGCTCCCATGGGAGAAATGAGGCGAGAACTCAAAGAAAAACAAGGAAAATCATCATTTGGAATTGGCAAAGAGAAATCATAGAGATAGTCAATCTGAAAAACAAAACGAGGAGGAAAGTAGAGGGTCATGAAAGTCATAGATAGTTTCACAAAGGGACAAACAGTACCAAGCATCAAGCTCTGCAAAGGTTAGCTAGGAGAAGCAATTTGTGGCAGTGGTGGCTAGATTCAGTCATTAGAATGGAGAATACATATAGGCATCTCTTTGATAAAACTCATTTAAGGAAGAGACCAGGATTTACTTTGATAATGTGTGATGCATCAGACAGCACAGATGGGTTAGTAAGCGTGGGTTAAAACTATAAACAAAACACAAATGTCATAGTCAAACAAACTATAGTTTCTAGTTGAAATTTTAATACTATTAAATTATTTAATTTCCTGGTAAATCATTGCTGTCCTCTGCGAATTAAATTTATTCAATTAAGTATTATGTAAGATCTCTTACAGCACCAAAAAATATCGGAGTTCCTCTGAAAATGATATAACTGCTTGTGAAAATATTGGCCAAAATGGGGTAAATGAAAATTTTATTAAATATTTTTCTAAATTATGCTGATTATAAATAACCTTTCAATAGTAAACACATTGAATAAAACTGATTTTATATTAAAAATCCTGTAAATATTAAACTGCTTTGTGAAATTTTACGACTTATGCTTTGGATTTTAGGTTTTTTTTTCTTTTTTTTGCAATCACTTATGACTGACCACACCTTAAAATAATTTCAACTGGGAAAAAGCTTATTGATGCTTATGTAAACACATGGTTAAGTAAAGAGAAACATATATTAAAAACACATTATTTTATGTTAAAGGGGGATACTAAGTTTTATGTCTATAGTAAAGAAAAAACAACTTAAAACTAGATAATCTCTTTATCACTCTATATGATTTTGATAGATTATTTGATAGGCATAAGAAACAGTGAAATAAATGTTGCATTTATGCTTTACGTAAACTTCATAAAGCTGTAAAATAAACAAAAGCTTTTCAATATAGTAAACAATTATACTTCCTTAAGAATGTCATTTGTTTGAAGAATTTCACTTATATAATTACCATTGAACAACTTGTATACTCTAGGTTAACAATTAGTAATTTCCCAATGAGACTGTGAGAAGTTAGTAAAATATAACTTACTGTTTTTTCTTTCCCAGGTTCCACCTGATCAGGCTTTGCTGAGCATGGTGGCTGTGGCTGTTCTTTTATTGTTTTGATTGTTTTATCATCTTCTTTAGGTAAACTCTGAGGTGTGCCAGAGGGTAAATCTTCCATCTTGGTCTGTGGTTGTTTCTCTTCTTGCACTGTTTTTGGAGCCACTCTGCCTTCTGGCTTTTCTTCCGCAATTTGTACATGTGATTTAAGTAAGTCATGTTTTTGTTCTTCTGGGGCTGATGCTTTTGTCTCTGGGGGTAGCTTTTTGTCTTCAGGGGATGGTTTTTTTTCTTCTAAGAGTGGCTTTTTTTCTTCAGGACATACCTTTTCTTCTTTTGGGATTAGTTTTTTTTCTTCAGGGAGCGGCTTTTTTTCTTGAAGAGCTGAAGCTCTGTCTTTTTCTAGCTTACTCTCTTCTTGTTTTTGATCTGTGGTTACCATAGGGGGAATGTTTTCCATTGATATTGTTTCCTTTACTTTTTCTAGAATGACTTTTTCAGCTTCTGCTTTTACTTCTTGTTCCTCCTTTTTCGCTAATTTTACTTGGGGAGGCACTGCTGTTTTCTGAGGTGGTAGTTCTGTAGAGACAGGCATGGGAGATGCTTTGGGTCCTGATGGTACAGGTGGCATTTTGCTCATGTCTCCAAGCTGTCCTGATATTGCTCTCTGGGTTTGGCAATTTAAACAAAGCCATTCTTGAATCTGCAAAAATAAATAAATAAATAAATATAATAATAATAAAATAAAAACAATAAACAGATTAAATGTATTTTAATGTATCTTTTCCTGTGATTTTACCAAAGTAAAAATTTGGTAAATCCTAGCTGCTGTTTTTGTTTATGGACAGGGTGGGTCACTGTTTTCCAAATCAATGACAGTAATTTTTTTTAATTACAAAAAAGCTATTTGAAATCTAAAATTGTATAGAATGTTAGAGACTAGCAATTCACTATATTCATTAAATGAGACAAACAAAAAAAACTGCATTAAACGTGAACCCAGAGAAATATTCATTTTCAAGAAGACAAAAAAATCTGCATTTGTTCCAAATAAAATTATTTTAAGCCTGATTCCTTCAAAGTTAGTATTTGCATCCAAAATTTATTCAAAGACTATTCCATTTCATAATGATTATCTTTGTAATAACCAATTAATCAAAAGTTTTTTTAGGATCTAGCCTATTATCTCCTATCTCTTGGCTTGGGCCAAATATAGTTTTACCTTTCAGAGTAGAACTTTACAGGTACAGATAGTTCTCAAGAATCACTTGTGCATATTTCTGTATCTGCTACCAGATTATGAACATAATTTCATTCTTAATACTAATCACATTTCCTCATGCAGTTGAACAGGAAGTACTCCAAGGCTCAATTGTTCATTATCTTTTTCCCTGAGTATTCTGATTTGCTGACTAAAACATTTTCTGATATCTCTGCTCTTCAGTGTCTAAACTGTGGTCACCTGCCCTGAATCAACTGATAGGGTCCTTTGACACACAAATTCCTAGGAACTACACCAAAACAATTTTAGCAGAATCCTGGGAGAAGAAAAGGAGGACCTGCCTTTTTGATAAACGGTTAAGAATTTTTGCAAGCTAAAAACTAAAAACTACTCTCTGAAAAGAATACATGACAAATAATCAAGAGTAATACTATTAAAGATTCCCCTCTGAATGATGTGTGTTGTGTTTTTTTCTTACATTATATCTATTCTAATATTGAAAAAGTAAACACTGTGTGTTATTCTAATTGTTACGATTTAATGTGTACTCATTCTGTAAGGCATAGAGTTAGAGTGTCATAAAAATAATATTGCTTTCATGTATTGCATTGTACTCTGAGAAGTTCAATTTCAAATCACTTTTCATGCTGGCTCACTCTTTCCAGTTACTTATCTTAAATTGTTTAGAGACAAAACTCACTTATTGCTCTAGAATACTATCAGAGATCTAAGTTTCATTTCTTACTTCAGATTTCAATTACTTTAGAAACATCAACAATATTGACTAATAACTATGATTATTTTGCAATCTGTAAGCCATTATAATTCTTATTTGCTGATCTCAAAGAGTAAAGACAAAGAGTAAAGTCAATTCTGTAACTGTGGCAAAATGCTGCCAATAAAAGATTAGGATACATAGGGACTCACTTGCTTTTTGTATATATAATCACTCGATATCAATTCTCTTGTTAATTTCATGTCTAAGGAGCTCTGGTGAATTGTGTGCCTTCTTTAATTAATGTCTTTTTATAAAAGTCATAGGAAAGAAAGATTTGATTTAGTATGTCAAGTACTAAAAGTTCTAGCTGTTGTGTTGAACCGTCCCTGAAGGAAGAACTTCCATAACACATACAAAAAATCAATCTTAATCTATAACGTGGTTTTAAAAACAATTACTTGGTTGAGCCACATCTTCAGATATTTTCATTCAGAGCCTGACTTTTTAAAAAACAAAAACATATATGAATGGTTGCATTACTGTGCTGTTTTGCCACACGGATTCTAAAAACCAAATACAGGTATATATTAAGCATCCTCATAAGCCATGTTCTACTGTAAATCAGTTAGGAAATTTTAATATACCAGAAATACAGGTTTCATTCCATTGGAAATTTTTGTTATTTAAAAAAGTGTGACTATTTTATCTGAGTTTTTGGGACAAAGAAAAATTATTCTTACAAAATCGCCATCTCTTGCTACTTTATAGCATATGATGTCACAATAGTACATGGCTTTTGGCACAAGAAAAAATGTGTTGAGAAAATAAAACATAGTGATAATTTCAAGGTAGTATACTTATTATTTTCCTACCATTCTAAATTTAGGTGTGAGGATAAAAGGTACCATCTATGTAATTTACTTTGTTATATAAAATATTTCATTGTCCCAATTTAAAGTAATGTTTGGTAAACCTATAAAGTGGTAATAACTACTAAACTACTAAGGTTTGTATTGGAAACAGAAGGCAATAGTGTAAGCCTGAGAGATTAAAGATCTTATCCTGAGAGCCTCATTGGCTATTTCAAATTAATGTTTTGCTTAAATTGCCATCCATGTTCAGTTAAACCTGGCATTTTAAATAATTGCTATTTTGCAATTTTTTTAACATGATGTTTCTATACTAAGTCTCTTGGATGCATGGCTAATTTTCATTGTGAATAAAAGGAGGCAGCCAGCCTAATTCTTTGGACCTTACACTTTGACTAATTGTCCCTAAAATTAAATTGGAAACTAATATTTCTATTACATCAAATGATGACAACACAATTCATTCATAAATCTATTCCATATATATCGATTCTGTTTATATCTATTGGTTAAGAAGCGTATATGCAAAGGTTATTTCATCAAGGAACTTACATTCAAGTAGAAGAAATGAAGCATGGGTGAAAATAAGTAAAATATGCAGTAAAAACAATTAAAGAGATGAAAGTATTGTGTTGCAATGCAGAAGAGGGAGATACCACTTCTAGTTAGATATTTTCCAAGAAGGTTTGGCTTTAAAATAGATAGGTTAATAAATTGTGAATGTGAAATAAATAAATTTTCCCAAAAATAAGTCTTGTCACTATTTGACATAATTGAAATATGAAATGCAAAAATCTATTCATATTTGACAGCAATCAATCAAAATGTAAATACAGTATCAGGCTAAGACCTTATTATTTTATTCACATTGAAATTCAATCCTTAAGTTAAGAGATGAGGCACAGCAAAAATCACATAACACATGCCTGCAAAAAGCCAATGATTAAAAACACTAGATGTGACCAAATCTAGATAAAATTAAACAATAAACTTATTGTTTAGCTGTAAGAAGGTAATGGAAGGTAAGGCTGAAGATGCAAGTTGAGATTCTCTCTTAGGTGGTGCTTACTGCCAAATAAATGGCACTTACTGCCACAAGTAGACATTTTGTGAAAGAAATTGGAATCCGGTGAAGGTTTCTAAAAGGAGTAAAATTTGCTTTGTTATAATCAGTCTGGTAAAATTTGGTTACCTGCCTATGTTGGTAAACACTAAATCTAGAGGCAGAAAGAAACTATTAGAGAAAATGGAAAGGATGGAATGAATATAATAGGATTTTCTGATGAATTTAGTTTGAAGCATAATTAATTTGATCAATTATAAGCCACAAAAGAATATGTTTTTCAATTAGAAATGATGAACTAGTTCTCATGTGTGTTTCTTCCCTTTTCTGTAACCCTAGAACCAAAAATAAAATGTTAACAAATTCAGCAAGCAGAGGAAGTTATAACGTCAATAAAGAGTTGAAAGGGAACAAAGTTCTAAAGTAACACCAAAAATTTTATATTTCTTTAAATATATGAATTCAAATTTTGTTTACTAAGGGGGAGCATAGGAGTATCATTGGAGGAAAAGGCAGAGGCTAGGTAAAATACAAAGTGGAAATGATCACAGGAAAGATTGATGAGGATTTTCATAGTAAGTAAAAAAGAATAGCAGTAAATTTCCAAGGAAAGTTTATTTTGGACAATATGAGTCACCATCATTATCATATCATCATTAATTATAAACTGACCAGAAAAACTTACTTCTACCAAAATTTTGGAAATACTCTATAATTACATAAGATATAACAAACATTTATAGGTCACAATTTTTTTTCTTTCTTTATCAAAAATAATCCAAAGATTTTTGTATCACTGTATTCAGGAATTTAATTAAGAAATATTGTATTGATAGGTCCAAATATGTTATCTATATTCTGAGTTCCTAAATAGCCACACCATTACATTTTCATACTGTTTCTAGTCCAGTAGCAACCTGGAAATCAATTAAACAAAATTATTTCACTTACATAACAACTCAATGAATAATATATCAATGCCATATATGACTTTTGCTAGCTGAAAAGATTTAGCCAGACATAGCATTAACTCTTTCTGTAACAGTTAAAATTGTGATGCACATGATTATTCATATTTTGCCTTAAGTTTAAGTATCAAATGAGTTATAGTTTTAGCTTTGAAATATCTTCTTATATAGTAAGACAACCAGCAGTTTTATGTGTGTGTGTGTATGAGACATATCTATAAAATCAAATTTTATTATATATTTATATGTGTATAGATATATTTATACACAAATATATATATAAAATTTCATTTTAAGGTATTACTTGCAAGTCTCCAGTACAATTTTCTTCCTTACTAAAAAACACACAATTACTTTTGCGGCAACCGTGTGTGTGTGTGTGTTTGTGTGTGTGTGTGCACGTTGAGAACATCTCTATTATATTACTGAGTTTATTACATAGAAAAATAAAAAATATAGATGCTTAAGGATGCTTTTTAGACAACATACTAATCATCCTTATGGATGATCTAAGACTGTTGTCATTTGTTTTCCTGTGATTTTTAAATATATTTTGAATATGCTATTATGAATATGCTCTAATGGTATAAAACAATAAAAGTTTATGGTTCATCTAAGTTAGTATTAAATATAAACAAACTCAGAGGCCTCTAAACTATGAAACAATCCCTATTTATTCAGTACTTTACCGTTAATAATCAGGATGTCAAAATTCACCTTCAAGTAGGAAAAGTTCTGACAAGTAGCAATATAAAATAACACCACACTGATCAGAAAATACTCAAATGTATTCAATTGTCAGCTAGTACTTATTAATAAAACACATTTATTTTAACATCAATTCAACAGAGTTTGTTCAAAACAGAACAGTGCTAAAAAAAATCCATTAATCTTAAGAAGGAAAGTAAGAAATGAAGGCAATAAAAACCCAGAGAAGGGATGCGACTGTGCTACTCAGCATTTTTCCATCATAAAGCGATTTGCTTTATATAACATTTCAGCTGTAACTATAGCAACAATACCATTAAGGAAAATCTCAGAACTTCAGGGCTGCCTACTTATTTTTCTAAGGATCTTTTCTGAAGCATAGTAATAAGACCTGCAGCAGATTGAAAGTTTGCTTTTAGACTTAAAATGGCAAGGAAATGATGGTCACAAAACCTACATGAGCATTCATATTTGTACTGGAGAAATCTTGTAAACTACCTTAAAATTAAATTTCATTAAAAATCAGGTGATCTAATTAGGAAGCTCATATTGTTTCTATCCATGGAAATATTTAGTCAAAGACCATGTAGTCCACTTTTCAAAAATTTGTAAAGGAATCCAAGCAATCAAGGAGATTGGTACCATAACATCAAGTTCCCTGCCCACTATTAAGATTTTGACTCAACAAAAATTTTACACGTTTTTATCTATTCATTTTCTTATCATTGAGAATATCACTTAAGCAGACAATAATTACACTAATAAACTGCTTAGAATTCACCCTTATACTCTTGGACAAATATACCAATTGGGGAGCAATGTTACCTATAACTTGTCATTTTTATCAATGTTATTTATAATCTCGGCAATATGGTGTTCTATTCAACTCAGATCCATGATTCTTATAATTCAATGTGACATTCTGATAATTGGGTTTTTTGGTCATAAATTCATTCCCTTTATGTTATCTATAAAAGAGAGAAGGATTGAATTCACAATTGACACATTCTTTTTCCAGACTACATAATCAATTGTTCAGATTACAAGATCAGGACATTAGAAATCTATGATCATTCCCGAGACTGCATTTTAAGTGTACATAACGATGTATTAGTGATCATTCTATGCTTACTCTGTCCCTTGTAAAAATAAATGAAATATGTGTCAAGTCCTTTCATCATTACCTTCTTTTACCTAGAATGTGTAGCTTCAGTCATATTTTGTTCCTGTTACAACCACTGATACCAGAATAATTCATGTTCAAAATACATAATTGAATGATTAAGGTTCTTCTTCATATATAGACATAAGGTTATATCAAACTGTATTAGAACATAAATATGTATATGAATACAGTTTTGAAAAATAAAAATAGTCAACACAAATATTAATTTCCAGGGGAATTACTCAATGTTAAGAATATAAATTAAGGAGGGGAGGAAGATGGCGCTCTAGAAGCAACTCACCACTGCAGCTCTCAGGCAAGACGCAGAGGGTAAGCAAACACCGCATTTTCAGACGGATCCTTATAGCCCACAGAGCGGGGGGAAAAGCCCAGGTGTAAAAGGCACGCAG